>WAAE01013041.1:7461-20663 GCA_013400495.1 Nicator chloris
TTTTTTTTTTTTTTTTCTTTCCTTCCAGAGAGTGAATAACAGTTATGGAGAGTGGGGTGATATATGGTCCCTCTACACAGTCATAAAGTGTAAATTTCCAACATGAGATGCCTGTGGGGAGGGTAGATTTTTTTCTTCAGCCTCACAAGTCCCACTGATGTTAATAAAGGAGGCATGTCTACAACACCCCTCACTGAATAATTTACATCTGCACAGACAGAGAGTCAGAAGGCAAAGCTGGAGACACATCAGAAAGCTGGCTTTAAATCAAGTCAAAAGTTTTGCCTGTGTTTGTGGGTGGTTTATTATTATAAAAGGAAATCAATGCAAATTGAAATTAAAGCTGTCCGCTCAGCTTTGAGGGTTTCAGGATGGGGTTTAATGGGAGGGGTAGGAAAGTAATATATATGAGGCATGGCTGAAAGAAAAAGAGAGGTTTAAGGAGGGAAATGAAATGCAAAGGTTACATGAACAGCAAAGAGTGATATGAACTACAAAGCAAAATTAAAGTAGTTCTTTTGGAACTTCTTTGACAAATATATTATTTCGTTTGCCAACAAAGACGAAAAGAAAAATCCAGTAAGTTTGTTCAAAATAATGAGAAATTGAGAATAGGAAAAATATTTTAACTTAGTAGTTGTGTTTTAGACATACAATTAGTACCGAGCCTTCAAAAGAATCCGGATGCCAAGACATAGACTGCCAGGGGCATCATTAAGAATACATTTTATGAGATCATGTTCCTAGAGGCACAAAGCTAAAGAGGCACATAGCATGATGGCACCTTAGCCAGCCCTGGGTGGACCAGATGAGGTGCAGAAAGAATATTATTGTCTTAGTGTAGACATTTCTTACTGGTCTGAAGATACACTTTCACTGAATGATCAGCATTAGCATCCCACCCAAACTTTAATTTCCTATAGGTAACTTAAAGCCACTATGAAGAGCTCTAAAAAGTTGGCAGATGACAAAGGTAGAGATCCCCACACAGGATAAAGTGTTGGATCCCCTCTGATTTTCTGGACAGGGAGGAACTATTTCCTTCCTATGGAGGTTTCTCTGATCCAGTCATTAAAGCCATGGGTGAAACCTAGAATTTCTAAAAAAGACCTAGGAATTATCCCTCACAAAGCAGTTGACTCTCAAAGTCTAAGAAAATACAGACCAAGAGCACTAACAAGAATTATAGTGTCACAGAATCACAGCATGGGTCAGGCTGGAAGGGCCCCAGTGGGGTCATCTTGTCCCACCTCCCTGCTCCAGCAGGGCCATCCCAGAGCACAGGGCACAGGATTGTGCCCAGAGGGGTCTGGAATATCCCCAGTGAAGGAGACTCCACACCCTCTCTGGACAATCTGCTCAGGGCTCAGTCACTGCCCAGGACAGAAGTTCTGCCCCATGTCCAGGTGGAACTTTCTGGGCTCAGTTCCTGCCCATTCCTCTGGTGCCATTGCTGGGCCCCAGAGCTGAGCCTGGGCCTGCTCTTGTTATAAACGGGAAAAGTTAAAAGTTTGTTACAAGTTATATGTATTCATATTGTAACTTACAGGTACCATTTCAGTTTCAAATGGAGTGCAAGTTTAAGTGGTTTCGGCAGTTTGCCCAGTTGTATATTGTAACAGTTAATGTGTTGTTAAGAATGTTAAGTTCAGAGTTGTTATGGGAGGTATGTGTGTAGTTATTGTTGCTGGCGGACAAGACAGTGGAGAACCACCTCGGGGGAGAGACGAGTGACAAAAAGGGGACTGTGAATCTAAAACCCCTATAGATTAAGACAACGAGCCAATAAGATCAAGGCGGGAAGAAATGATTGGTCAGGAATGTCCCTCCATAAGGACCAATCAGAACTAGACTTTCCACCAATCAGCTTCTGGATCAAGCGACCCACCAATCACAGACCATCAGAAGATTATAAAAGGGGACTGACTGCCCTCAAAGGGGGCTTCTCTCTCTCTCCCTCGTGGTGGTAGAGGGTTGCCATTTTGTCTGTGTTGCTGCGTGGGTGGAGACTAGCTTCACTCCTAGCTCCTGCAGCCGTTTATATTTTTTGTCTCATTTCAATAAACGATTGGCCTCTGTTTTGTTTGTTCCATCGGACTCACGGCCTCGTTTATATCACTCTGAGCTCCCTGCAGACAGGGACACACAGGGATGGGGTCCCCTCTCATCTGGGGCTCCTCTGGAGGCTGAACAGCCCCAGCTCCCTCAGCCCTTCCTCACAAGAGAGATGCTCCAGGCCCTTCATCACCTTTGCAGCCCTCTGGACCTGCTCCAGGAGCTCCCTGCCTCTCTTCTCCTGAGGAGCCCAGACCTGGACACAGCACTGCAGATGTGCCTCAGCAGGGCTGAGCAGAGGGGCAGGATCCCCTCCCTGACCTGTTGGCATCCAGGATTCCATTGTCCTTCTTGGCCCCCAGGGCACTGCTGGCTCATGGAGAGCCTGTTGTCCACCAGGACCCCCAGGTCCTGCTCCTCAGAGCTGCCCCAGCAGGTCTCCCCCAGCCTCTGCTGGAGCCTGGGGTTGTTCCTCCCCACGGGCAGGACCTGCCTCTGTTGAATTTCAGCAGGTTCCTCTCTGCCCCTCTCCCCAGCCTGCCGAGGCCCTACTGAAGGGCTGCACAACCCTCTGAGGCGTGGACATCAGGGAAACCAAAGTTCTGGCTGCTGTAAATCAGTTGAGTATTCACATGCCAATTTGACCATAGCTTCACAGAATCATAGTATGGTTTGAGCTGGCAGGGCCCTTAAATTTCATCTCATTTCAGCCCCCCCTACAATGGAGAGGGACACCTTGCACTAGACCAGGTTGCTCAAACTAGACCTATTTATTGAGCTGGACCCCTTTTATCCAACTGAGGAGACTCAATATGTCTACAGGCTTATTATTTGGCCCATCTCATATGCCTGTCTTTAAACAAGACAGAACATTTCCACAGGGTTGTTTTTCTTTTTCATCAATGCAGAGTTTTGTTATGTTTGTGTGTCAGGGACTTTGTGCTGTTGTCCCTTATTCTTCCTGGAAGTTTCTGTGTTCACTGAATTAATGGCAAAACTATCTGGAAAATGCCCAGTCCCTTCCAGGTGGGTTTCTGGGGTGTTTGCTGAGCAGTATTCCTACAGACTGACCCATATCATCCTAGAATAGATGGGGTTTTTTGCACCCTTCACTCCAGGACTGGGTCTAGTGCTGTTGCAAACACATTTGTGACAATGACAGCTCCTCTGGGACCTTGTTTCCACTCCGTCTCTCCCTATAATCCATCCTGCTCTAACAGAGCTGCGTAAAAGTTTCCATGGTCTATAATTTCTTCATGACTAAGAGTGAGCTCTATTACTTCTGTTCTCATTCTACATTAAGTAAGAAAAAAGAGCCTTAATCCAAACTGAAGTGACCACTGTGTTGCAAAGCTGACACATCCCACATAGCTCTTACGTGTTAAGCAGAATCATCTGTTTCCCAGTTCATAAAGTCACAAAGTGATGGAGTTTTTTTATTTCCTTTTTTTTTTTTTTTAATGCAGTCTTTCCCCCCACCCCCCCAAATACCAAGCTTGGTGATAGTTTAGTTGGAAAATGCATGATCTGAACAGATGGAGGAAAAAAATCTTTTACAGAGGATATATGTGCCTATTTCTTTAACTGATGTTTAAGATGTTTTTCACTGGGTAGGAACCTGCTGAATATTTAAAAAGGTTGTTGTTCTGCCATTATCACTACACCGCTGTGAAACTACATAGTGATTTTGAGTGAAACAAAATGAACTTCAGAGAAGTGTCGGGTGGATGTTTATGGTAGCAAATTGTCTGACTGTTCTTAAACCAGCTGCTTTCAATAGGAAGTGGGCTGTCTTTCCTCAGTGCACTCCTCTTTGGTTCAGAGCCAAGAACTGGGAAAAAAGAAAGAAGCTTATAATAAATGCAGGGAAATGGGGAGGGGAAACTGAAGTTAAAAGGAAATTAAAATATTGTTTCACTATACCTCCATATTTCACTGTTTAGTTTGATGTCGGTGTCACATAAACATGTTTGTTTCCTAAGAGGAATAGGAAAGAAATCCCTGGTAAGGAATTTATATGTATTTTAAGTGTAATTTGTTTTCATTTACAAGCCTGGCATAAAATGGTCAAACAGCAGGCAAGATAATCTATTCTTGGAATCTTAGTCCTGTGTGAAGTTCCTAGGAAGCAATTTAACGTTCATAGATAAATCTAAGCAACAGCCCAAGAAAGGCCATCTTTCCTTATGTTTTTATGTATTTTTGCTCCTTGATGACTGTCTATGATATCTCTCCATAATTCTAATTTAATATTATTAACATCTTTTCCACAGAATCATACTTTTTGTCAATGAAGTGCAGGAATTTTGACGTTTAGGTGTTTTCAGTATCAATGACTACACTTGAGCTTATCATTCTAGATTGCCTCTGCGATTTATGAAGAAGAAATATCTGCTTGTGGGAGCAATCTGTCCCAATTTTTTTTTTTTTTTTTAGGATGGGAGGGCTGAGTGAACAGGATGCAGCTTTGCCAAAAATTAGCTGGGAATTCTGATGGCCAAGAGGCTGAGCAGGAGTCACCAGTGTTCCTATGCTGTGAGGGTGGCCAGCATCATTCAGGGCTGCGTGAGGAGGAGTTGATCAGGGGACAGAACTTGTGAGACATAAGGAGAAGGTGGAAGTTTCACTTTAGGATAATAATAAGCTGGATCTTACTGCTGTCTGCAGCTACCTGTGTAGGGAAGCTGCAGTCACTTATGAAAGCTAGAGATGGGAAATTTTCTACATATTTGGAAAAAAAATCTAGATGGTGATGAGGGTGGTGAAGCACTTTAGCAGGCTGTCCAGGTGAAATCCCCTCTTTGGGGGATGTTCAAATCTTGACTTTACAATGCATTGAGAAACCTCATCTAATTGGTTGTGCTTTGAGAGGTGACTTGAACCAAAGGCTTTCAGGAGTCCTTTCCAAGAACCTCTGAATCTATGATTTGTGCCTCATAAGTTTGTGTGGACTTTGCAATTATGAAGAAAGCCGAAGGGCCATAAAGAAAATTACACATTCCCATGTAAACCTCTCTATTTATGACCTCCTCCATTGTACCTGCTGAGCCAAAATTAATCACTCTTTTATCTCTACATTTATTGATGTATTCTCTAACCATCTGTCAGTGTAGAGGACCATAGCACCAGTGCATCTATACCATGACAGGCTGTTCTGTTACTAGTTTTTGTATTTGGCAGTCAAATTAAGCTATCGCAATAAGATCACAAGTAGAGATTCCTTACTCTGGCTGAGACCGAACCATTTTTCCTTAGCCAAACAAGAAAGAACCAAAAGACTTGAGGAAACAATTACTCTTTTTTTTTAATCTGATACGGCCTCAAACTCCAAGCAAAAGCACACATCTTGTGTGTGGAAAGAAACAATTCAGTCTCTCACTCTCCCATTGATAGAGAGACAAGCCTATAACCAACAAGGTGATTTCAATTTAATTTCATAAGGTTTATTTCCTTTTTCTTTCTCAGCTTTTCTTATTGAAGTAAAACAAATTAAATTAATGAACTTTCAGGGAGACAGCTCTGATTCAAGGGTATGCTTATCTGTGAAATAGTTTTCCAGTGAGTGTAATAGCAATCCCTGAACTGAAAATATCTGCAATGAAAATTCTGTCAACCATCAGGAACGGATTAGCACAGCTTGACTTGGCTAGAGAGACCCCTAGGAACAGGGCTGGACTATCAGCATTGAGTCTATGTCCCAAAATCTTTGTTTTCAGTGTGTCCAGCTGACACAACCCGTGTTGATTCTTTTCTAAGAATCTCCCAGCCCGCTAGCTCCTCCCCGGGATGCGCCTGATCGGGGCGACCTCCGAGGCCCAGGAGGGATTGGTAGGGCAGGAAGGCTGCCTACTGCTCCTCAGAGTGATCAATCGTGGGCCCAGGTGCTCAGTGTGCTGACATGGAGCAAGGCAAAGAACGAGAGAGAGCCTCTGTTTGCAGGTTCTCCACAGGCTGGGTTTATTCTCCCCTCCAGGGAAACGGGAGCAGTGATGCGGAACAAAGGCTGTGCAACAACTTGTAAAGGGGGGTGGAAACAAAGGGTGTTACAAACAACAAACCAATCAGGAGACACTCATGGAGGGGTTTATAATATGGCAATCAACCTACAAACCAAAATGGGTACAACAAGGGAGTGGCTAGCTCACAGAATTGACCACCGAATACAAAAGAATTCTCTGGAAGAAAGGGTATGGGTTCAGGGGGATTGACACACAAGGGGAGGGGTAGAGAGAACATCCTAGGAAAAAGGGCAAGGATTTACCTGGGATTGACAAGAGTATGGGATGGGTTACAATTTGATGGACAGAAAACTGGGGAGGCAGGTTCTTGGGACAAACCATTTACTAAACAGGGGTAAACTGGAACAATCCCAACTAGGAATGTTTTAAATATGACTTAATTTTGCACTACCACATCCATCAAAGATGGTCAGAGAACAGTGGTCAGAGAGGTGGAAGGAGGAAAATGGGTTTTATGTGTGTGGTGGCTGAGATACTTTGGAATCTGAAGCCTGAAAAGTTTCAGTTGAGGAAAACTGTAGTAGAGGGACGAGGAGTCGGGACGGCGACGAGAGATCTCTGGAGTCTAGGGCAGCTCTGGAAACGTGGTTTATTGCAGAGGTCATGGGTACAGGAGCTTTGCTTAAGCTGCCAGCCACAGCTAAAAGCGTGCCCCAAAGAGAGAGCTGAGTTCCTGTTACAACACATTATATCTCTTTCTGTGATGAATATTTTAATTTACACTAACTAACCAGTACAAGACACAAATCCTATAGAATTTACATACAACCTATAAGAGTTACTACATTACCATACTGTGTCACATTTTAAACCCTAAAATCTACTTTCTAAACCCTTTTTCTTCCCTGCCACGTTGGTCCCTCCAACCTTTGGACTCTTGGCATCCCTTTATTTGCTAAAGGTGTTGTTCAATCAGAAGAGATTCTCCTTCAGCTGGCTAAACCATTGTCTTTTCCAGTTGTTCAGTAACTAATGGCTCAGTATCCTACATCTCAAAGCTTGCTAACATTTCTACCTCGTTTACATTATAGGTTTCATATTTCCAAAATCTTTTACCAAGCAATCATATTTATAAGGCTCTCCTGTTCCATCTTCCCCAACAGAAAACTAGGACAGGGGTCTTTAAAGGTGTGACATGGAAAAGCAAGAGTGGGAACATTTCTACTGTATCTTATAATGCAAGAATTATGGGTATCAAAAGAGCCTGTCAGAGGGTAACTTTTGGAGAAACAAGAGCAATTTCAACTTTGCACTACACATATTTAAGGTGCCATGGGATGCTGTGGGTGGCATAGGTTTATATCATCTCAAGGAGAGACTAGGTTTCACAAAGTCCTGCAGAATATCTCTCTCTATAAAACACAAATATCTGGCCCAAAGGATTCCAGGCACAGAAGTTTCTAAGTTTCTTACAGTTTGATTCATCAAGGAAAGTCTCCACCTTGTCTTCTAGCCCATCCCTGGGTTTCTGGTTTCCAGTAATTGTTGGTGACAATGGCCAGATGGATTAGAATGATTATTCATGTGACTATTAAGGGGTGATTCAAGGAGAATGCAAAAAGTTTCTGAAAAGCCAGTATTTGCCCCAGAGACAAACTGATGTGGGAGAGATCTTTGCCTTCACATTTTTGAGATTTGGCATCACCTTGGAACACAGCCACAGCTTTTGAAAATTCATAAATTCAGTCGTTCAAATATCAGACAAGAGTGAGAAATATTTTCTTGAAAAGATATAACAACGTATTCTCTTTCATTTTCTGGCTGCCACAGTTTCTTGCCATTCATTAAGACTATTATAGTGAATAATCATACTGGGAAATTAACATTAATAACAAAAAATATTTACAGATCATTCTTTAGTCAATTCTTTGCATAAAGGATAAAAAAAGACTTCATCCTGTTGGTTGTGGAAAGAAAGGCAATATTATATCATCATCTTGCTGGTATCCAAAACACAGCATGGAAAAAAAAAATCCCTAAATTTAACATATAAATCCATATTTAGAAGCCTGTGTGTATATCCTAAAATTTGTCAACAACTCAGAGGTTCCCTGTGGAGCTGGCAATAGCATTCAGAAGCTGTTACAACACAGTTTGAGGTTTGAGTGGGCTTCTCTCTTCTGAGATGACTGTACTATTTCCAGTTTTGTGAATGGCTGTACCACAAAAGATGCCCTGAAGTTTGTACCTATCTACAAACAGATCATTTTCTTGAGGAGTAGTATTTCAAGAAAAACTCACTGACACTTGCATTCCACTCATGTCATTTTATCTTCCTTTTTGTTGTTATCATTTTATTATTTATTTGAATTTTTAGTAATTTTAAGGTCAGATTCTTTGCTGTGCAAGGTATAGAAAGATTCTTCCCAGTGTAAGACACTGGAACAGGTTATCCATAGAAGCTGGATGTTCCATCCCTGGAAGTGTTCAGATCCAGGACTGGAGAAACCTGGGAAAGTGTTCCTGCCCATGGCAGAGGTTTGGAACGAAATGATCTTTAAAATCCCTTCCAACTCAAACCTTTCTCTGATCCTGCAGCTGAGATTTCATGAATTTTTATCATTCTAATGGAAGTCTGGTTTTTTTTCAGTGTTCCCCTGGATGCTTCTGTTGTTTATAGGTACTGGGAGAATCATCAAAGACATGAAACATCTTTCTTTCTGGGATTTAGTATATAAAAAAGAAAAATATTAAACTCCAGGTCATGTGACTGTGCTAGACACCTTAGGCTCCCTTTGCTGTCAGTTTAGGAACAGTCAGACAAGGGCACAGCTCACCTCATGGTCTCAGGACACCGAAGATGGATCAAATTAATCATTCTTTTCAAATGCCCACTTCTCCCCATTGACTTTATTAGACATCACAAGTCAATGGAGCATACTCAAACTGTGTGTGTTTAATCCCTTGACACCTTGCTCAGAATGAAACAACTTCACTTTGAAAATCTAATATTTAATTTATTCTCTGTATTTTTTTTTTAACGTGGCATCACCCCTGGAAGAATAAGCATAAAATATTGACTAGAAAAAAAATCCCAATTTGTATTGGAATTGCTCTTACTAATTCAGTGTTTTACCTCATTTCAATAATATGGCAGTGATCTTTTGTCCTCACACATATGAATATTAGGACCACAAAAAAGGTAGTTGCAGTAGAAGCTAAGAGCAGATCCAAGTTAAAAGTAAAATAAATAAGATCCTCAAATTTTCTATTCAGCCAAAAAAGCAATTTCTTTGCCAGAAAATATTCTTTAACATCTGCCATCTGTTGGTTTTAATTTTTATTGATTTTGAATGAAAATGGCACTTTACTGTAAAGGATTGATGTTCAAATTTAGCAATACATAACAGACCAGAATTCTAACTTGTTCTCTATAAAGTGCTTTTTTTCTTTTTTTTCAGTCCCTGGATGCAAATATTTCAATGGACCTATTAAAGCAAAGTCAAACATTTCTAAGTAACATTTTCATGAGTCAGAGCTGTTGAGTTCATGAATGTGATTTTAACTTTAGCCAGAGCAGCAAGTGACCTGCACTTCTGAAAGTCAGTCTCTCAAGTCTGAATTTAATTTGGCCTTTGCAAAATAAATAGATGAATTGTTTTGGCATTTCACAAGCATTAAAACAAACAAACAAACAGATGTTGTTTTGAATAAAAAATAAATAAAACATAGGCTCTAGAAGAACCATTTCAATGGGAATCACAACATTTTACTTTTTTCTGTTGGAACTCAAAAAAACTATTTACAACCCCAGGCTGGCATTTTCACAGCACAATTAACAACATTTAAAAAGACAAAATAAAACTGCATGATACCATATCTATTTCCTTCAACACTCTCACTCATCTGCTGACCACACAGGACTCCACATCAGCTGCAAAAGCCATAACACCCACAGCACAAGCCAGAAGCTCAACATATAATATCCCAAAATGCTTGTGAAAATTGGGCAAGAGGGAGCTCCAGCCTTGCCTTCTGCTCTGGATTTTGCACTCTGAATGTCAGCATGTCAAGAAAGTAATTTCATTTCCTTGCATTCCACTGACAAAATATTTTTTTGGTTTGCACAGGTTTAATTTTTAGATTGAATTAATGTTTGCAGAAGATATTTCAGAGATGTTTCCTTGTAACTATTGTAACAGGACTTCTTAGTATTATTGCCACTGATAACAAAACCATTTAATAGCTGCTTTTCATGTTATCAGTTCCATACATCCTGTTTTTAATGAAGGCTGTTTTTCAACATCCTCTGTACTTGCAACCCCAAAGAGCAGATATAATCTTTTTTAATTTTGTTGTAATAATAGAGGCTACTTGAAAGTATTACTCGAGACATGAAAAGAGATTTCAAGATCCTAAGGTAGGTGTTTTTTCAGACAATACTATCAAACTCCTTAAGCTGAGAACTAGGTTCTCACTGAGATTAATATCTGACCTAAAATTCTGCTTATTTTATGTCAAATTATTTTCTATCCTTTGCCTTGAGCATCACAGTCATACCATTTGGGTATGCCACACTCAAGTATAGTTTTTTTCCTTTGCAAACCCTCCAAGAAGGATAAATTATCTCTTTCTACAGAAGAATAAAATATGGTGGGCCAAAAACCTTGTCTGTTGTCACATAGGCCATTCTCAAGAAGGAGAAAAAAGAGAAAATCTAACCAGATAAAATCAGGTAACCCAGCCTGCCTAGCAGCCAGGAAAAGAAATGATAATTTGCATGAATAGCTCTTCAGAAGTTTTTAAAATAGATAATGTCCCCAAAACATATTTAACATGGAGGTGTAAATCATGTTCCTACACCAAGATGCTGGTTGGAAGATTTGCATTGTTATCTCTTGACTCATGTTGACTAGGGACTATGTTCTGTACAAAATCCATCTTTGAGCACTAAAACAGAAGTGTTTGTATCAATGCAGTGTGTCTTTTATCAACGTGTCTCAAATCTGACTGGTGACTTAAAATGGTATGTATTTCATCAGTCTAGTTAACACAGGCAGCTCTACAGAAATCATCTCTGCATTCTGGGGAAATCTTCAGAAAGACTAGTGAGCTGTGTATCTGTGTTGACATGCATGAGATTTATATTTGCAGTTGATGAGTTTTGAGACTGTCCTTCTACACCTTCTTAGTTTCTTTGGATGCCTTTCGATATCTGTGCAGAAGCATAAGAAACATATTACAGTGTTTTCCAGAGTTGAAGTTCTGTCTGTGTAATTAGACCTATTCAAAAATCAAGTATTTGATCTCAATGAACTCATAAGGCTTCTTCCTTAGTCCCCTCTTAAGAGACATTCATGCCATGTGAAGATCTCTCTGAGTTGAACAGAATGAGCTGATGTGTCAAGATGTTCTTTGTGATAGAAAATTATACTCACTAAACTTCTGGACGTGAAACTTACAGATTATTTCCACTTTGGAGTGGCACTCCAAAGACTCTCTGAAAATTTAGCCTTAAAAGCACCTAGGAACTTGCAATCAACCTACTTGGTAAAAATGACCCTTTCTGCCAAGTTCAGTTTTCAACAAGACTGTCCATGTCTCTTTATCACTAGGAAACAGCACTCACAGAAAAACACGTAGATAATATTTTCATAATGTATTTAAAAAATATCCAGTCAAGAATTTTCACCAAAAGTTAATTGCAAGGCTAAGTAACATCAAATCTGCTTGAGCACTTACACTTTGTCATGGGAGGGATTTAAGGGGTTGTAACCTCATGCTCATCTCCTCTGTACCAAGGTAAACAGAGATTGGGAAAAGGCTTTGCAGGGAAGTAAAAAAGGCCATATTTGCTTTTTAAACCAGGTTTTTCATAACTGAAAAACGATCACTTCTCATACTCCAGAGGACTTTTTAAAATATTTAGTCTTAGAAGTTTACTCAAAAATTTAAAGCAATTTATGGGGCGGATATCACGCAAAGATAACCTCTCTCTGATGCACATAGTCTTTTAAATAACATCCTCTATGAGGCACTAAAGCTTTGATATCAACGATACTCCTGAAATGAGGGTAGTGGAAAAAAAAAAAAAAACCAAAACATGAAGTGCAGAAACTGCTATCAATTCCAGTCACAGTGGCAGAATGACTCTAATAGCTGAGACGTTTATGAGTCATAAATTACCATTTATAAATGCAGTGTTTAGCATTCATTTCAATGGACAACATATGGTAACAACATTTCTAAATAGCCTGAACTGATAAATAGGCCAGTGAAGTGGCTCAATTTGTTAAAATGCTAACACATTAACTACTGCATGTGGTGGTGGCATGTTTGCATCCCTAACACTGCCTGTCTGCTCAGGCCTTATGGAAATAGACACTTGCCTTGAATTTATGAACTGGCAGAGTCAGTCTATTTTTCATAATGATTTATGAGGAATCACCGTTTGCAGACTGGGTGATCCATCTATGACTGTGTTAGCCTCAGTCCCACGTCACATAGCATGACTGCATCCCACACACTTTAACCCCGGTGCCCTGTCTGGAGAGTCTGCCTGATTCCTCAGCAATGTTTGAATCTCTTTGAAACACTTTGTCCTTTTAAAGGAGCTGGGTAATGATTTGAGCCTTACCATTACTACAGTCAGATTGATTAACACAAAACGATCAGCTGACGACTCACCTGAGGTCATCTGGGCTCCTATTAAAGTCGTGGTGTTTCATGCACACCATTCAGAGCCGCTTTCTCTTTAGCATTATGTAGTAACAAAATTGATTTTCAGTTTAAAATAAAATAAAATAAATCAGTTCTAGGTCTGAAGAAAACAGAAATGCCCTAGCAACTGTAACATTACAGAAATACAAATTTTGAAAAACATATACGGAAGCTTTGGGCTGTATTTTTTTCTACTCTATCTGTATTTAATTAGCTTTCTTTTGTCCTGTCAGTGATCAAAAAAACCAGTTTTGACATTTAAGCCAAAGCAAACCCCTGGGTGTCCAAAATATAGTGCAAATTTGTGGGTTCAGATGCTCCAGCACAACTGAATAAAAACTACCATTAAAATTCAATACAATTTATTTTTCTTTTTCCTCTTTTATTGTTTTCCTTTCTCTTTCTCTTTTCTCTCTTTTTTTCTTCTTTATATTTTTCACTTTTTCTTCACTCTTCTTTTTTTTTTTT
>WAAE01013041.1:20695-34183 GCA_013400495.1 Nicator chloris
TACCTGTCTACTCTCTTTCATCACAATTCTCAATAACCTTCACTGCATGGCTATTTTTTTTTTTTTTTAATGGGAGAGGAAGACCCTTCATAACTTCCTTTCCTCATTCCTGACTGCAGAACTACAGGTTCACGGGGCTGTTCTGTGACAGGTTAATAATACATGAGATACAGTTTACTGAATCAAAATCACTGTGGAAAGTTTTCTGTATTCTGCTAACACTATAAAAAAATTCTTGGCTGTGTTTTATGTGGGTTTTTTTGTTTTTTTAAAAAAAAAAGATGCCTAATTGCTTTGGAAACAGACCATCCTTTAAAACTGGTGGATGTCATCCAACAGAAACATCTACAGTGGAAGCTACTGTCTCCAAACTTGTTGGGGACAAATTCACCATATTCTAAAGTGGTTTTATAAACCAGGGGAATTTCTCTTCATCAGCTATAAGGAGAGTCTAAAATTTAGGTCAAGCACCAACTAAGCACATATTTATCCGTTCCTAATAAGGATTTTATGCTGATAGGACTTTGTTTTGGAATGAGGGTGCTTTAATAACAATGACAACTGCAACAATATTAATATGAATGATGATAATGACAACAATGATTATAACAATTAAGAGAAAATGCAGTGTTACCGATTTAATAATTTTATGTAGTCGGAATCCAATTGTGTTAGGCATCATAGAAACTTCGGGGATTAATCAAACCCACTAAGCT
Source organism: Nicator chloris (assembly GCA_013400495.1). Taxonomy (NCBI): domain Eukaryota; kingdom Metazoa; phylum Chordata; class Aves; order Passeriformes; family Pycnonotidae; genus Nicator; species Nicator chloris. The sequence continues at coordinate 21,412 of WAAE01013041.1, forward strand.
AAATCAGATTTTGAAAAACCAATCACACATACACACAAAATGTGAGTTTTTTATTCCTGTTTCAGGAAGGGAATAGAAGTGGAGTACCTACCTGCAATCATTTGACAAATCCTCTGGTCCCATTTAGGCTTGTAATGGCAAAACTCTTGCTATGTAATCTTGAGCTGAGTAATTCAAAAGTTCTCTGCACATCTCTACAGAGCATCCTTCAAGAGGAGGTGCTCTGGTAAACTTGTATTTTCAACTTCTTCCCAGAAGAAGTTGAGAGGCTGGGGTTGTTCACTATTTACAGTTTCAAAACCTGGGAATATGTAAGGATCAGTTGTGTTATTGATTTTGAAGCTGCAACCATTTGAGGAGTAATGTTGTGCAACAGTTAAATGAAATAGCTTAGGTAACTGCTCAATCTGAACTGCTAGAGAAAATAAAATGAGCAGAATTCAACCTTTCGCACTGGAATCAGTAAAGAAAGCAATGAAAATGTCTATTCTGCAATGAAAATGTCCACTTGCAAGCTGTTCTTTGTGTTGGTCCTCATGTTTAAAACAGTTTATGTGGAAATCTCAAGCTTTCATGAGTGGTTATTCCTAAAACAGCAAATAAGATAATACTTGAGGAAGAATATTTCAAGACAAGGAAGAAGAAGGTGTGTCTGACTATCACACGTGATGTCAAACCTACCAATATTTTCAAAGGTACTTCAAGGGAAATATTGTTTTTAAGTACAGGCTTTTCATCAGGCCAGATGCCCTCACTGACTTGATTTCTGAAGAAGCTGGGCAGCTCACCTTTGTCTTTAAGTTAAGCTTCTGGGAGTAATATCTAGTTAGCACTTTAAAAATCAGGCCCTGAAACTGACCTAAAAATTTCCATCCCAAAAGATTTAGAAGTTTACTTTTTATTTAAAGAATGTCCCTTCACATTACAGTTATGTTTTTCCTTTATGGTTGGCAAAACAGACAAGACAGGATTTTCTCTGGTGATCACATATAGATCAAGGTGGTGTGGAGCTCAGCTCAACCCAAATGTCTGAGAATGAGTAAATGACTATGGAGAGGGGACTTTTCTCTCTTTTATACTTCAGAGATTGCCCTATAGAGTCCTTTCAGATTGCCTTAACAGCTTTGCCACTACACAGCTCATTAGTTCTTGCTATTTCTTAACAGAACAGCTGGGTAAAACATGTTTAATTTATACTCAGCTTAGGACTGAAATATATTCTCCATAAAACTTTAAAAAGGAGAAAAATTATATAAAAAAAAATTGTTCCTCCCAGCATAACCATCACTAACAAATAATGAGCTTGTTTATCATTGCTTTTTTATGTCTGATACTTCAGGCATTTCAGAGCCCTTTCCAGACTATTATCTACTGCCCTTCAAACCCTTCATGTTGTTATCCTGTCTTTTATACCAGTAATAGCTTTTAAGAGTCATAGTAATGAATGCAAATATATGACTGTTTTAGGGCAATAAAATTGTTCTATAGCAGTTAACTACGCTCTTTGCAACAGTGAAAAGCATTTTAAATTAGCAGTTGGAGAAAACTAGGACATTGGAACACAGAGACAATATAAGAGTGCAGCAATCTATTGGCTGTTACCTAATGGAAAAGTTAGTTCATTAATGCTCAAGTCAGTTGTTGATCACTAAGGGCTGCAATGTAAAGTTTGACTCCTGTCTAATGTGTTGTTGTTAGCTGAAATGGCTTTCTAGAATTTGTGGCTAGAGTTAATCACAAGTTTAAAAAAAAAGAGAAGAGAAAATGTGGTAGTTTGTTGTTCTTTTTTTATTACTTGCTTGTTTTTGTTTTGTTTTGTATCATTGAATTTTCTGTGCTTCTAGAAGTACAGCAATTTTTTTCTTCTGTTTTTCTTCACCTTTTCTTCGGTTTCCCAAGAATCCCTACCTGTAGTAACAATATGGTGATCCATGTGGGTCCCTTCCAACTCAGTGTATTCCATGATTCCATGTCTCAGCCCCAGCTACAGCAAGAAGCTGGGAACATGAATCTCCGATCATAGATATGTGTAAGCCAGTTAAAGCCAAAGGCGCTCTCTATCCAGATCCTTGGAGAAAAGCCATCCAGCCATTAGCATAATAGTGTTGAAATCATAATGATGCCTAAAGATTTTTGCTGTCTATAAAATTTTCATCTATTTGTAGCTTTGTAAACTCTTCAAACATGGTTATATAGCTCTTGGTATTTTTTCTACCCTTTCTCTCAGATTTTAGAATAGTAAGCTAACCTTCTAACACATTCCTGAAATACTGCTTAGTCTTATTTTCAAGAGGACCTTCACAAAGGACATTTTGTTTTCCAAACAGAACCTGAGAGGACACAAAAAGAAATGGGGCAAAGAAGCCCCTGGACCAAACTCAGTGAGGCAGTAGCGAGGGGAAAATTACCAAACCCGCAGCTCTTCTAATTGGGCAGTATTTGTTACATCTGCTAATGACACGGCCACTCTTCCTCACCATCTTGGGAGGCAGGGGAGAACCCTTTTGGCTCGCTCTGTCCCCACTGCTGTAGTCACCGTGCCGAGATGCCGGGCTGCCCCTAAGCCCAGAGCTGGCTCAGGTGGCAGCGCAGAGCAGGAGGCAGCGGCTGCTCTCTACCCCACGCAGCCTGCTGGTAAATCAGCCTCAAGGAGTCGCAGCAGGGAAGAAAGGAGGGACCTCTTGTGTGCTTCACTAGAAACAAAGCTTTTTCCCGATGGGGAGGCAGGGACAAGAAGACCCAGAACTACGGGGAACGTGACCCTATAAACGAGGGAGGTACAAGGGGCGGACTTCAAGCATTAAGCAATCAGGGGAAACACAGGAGGGGTCAGCCCGGGGAGTGACAGTCTGTCTGGCAAACTAGGGGGGAGTACACATTAAACAAACCAGTAATAACGCAAGAACAACAGAACTCTCTGGAAAACAAGGAGGGCACTCGGGAGGATTGACAATAACTGGGGCAGGGCATACAGGGGACTGACAGCTGAGCTGTAGGAGGGACAGGGAACTTACCCGAACAGGGGGTGTGTGCAAGAAGAGATTGACAACACGGGGGCGGAGGCAGGCTCAGGGCAGAAGGTGCCAAGGAGGGGAAGAGGGGGGACAAACAAAGATCAAAACTGACAGGGGGTTTCTGAACACCATGGAACAGGCGATGTGGATAAACTCCCACACTGCAACATGCTAAGCTGTTTAACTTATAAAAACTAGAAATCCAATGCCAAGAGAGCCCATAACCACCATGGAGTCACCTGGAAGTTCCAAATAAAGACCTTCTTTTCATCTTACTATTTTAACACTGTCACAAGGGTTTTGTCTTTTGATACTAGGCAACGATAAAACTGAATTTGGTCTTGCTGCATTCTAGAGAACTGATGGGTGACCAGTCCAAAGAAAAATAATTCTACACTTTGGATGCCATTGCTCTCCTAGCTCAAATTATCCTGTGTCCATGAGAAAAATGACTGCACAGCTCTTCAGGATGCTCTGTTTCAGGGCTGGCACCATCCCCACAGCACTAGGATGCTGCTGTGCCCATGCTAACAAGCCTTGCTCGTAAGCAGGCTGAGCTGGCTGAACCTAAGTGGTTCAGGTCTGTCTGTGCTATGCTTCACTGCACGGTCCAGATCCATAGCCCCAGACCCTCAAAAGAAAAGAACTAGAAACCTAATCCAAATGTGTTTTTGTTCCCTCTCATAAATCAGAGATAATAGATGGCACTGTCAACTGCATGATGGAGAGGAAAAATATATTAAAACTTTAGAGCTACTAAGTTACTCTCATACTGAGGTTATTTAGTTCTGTTTCTCTGATGGATGGATGAACTTTAGCATGTGTTTTAATTCTTTCCTTGACCGTAGTCAGTGCTGTGGGCAACGCTCCTCGTAACTGATCTGTCAACCCACGATCTGTTTCCTGGGTTGTAATGATCTATAATTTTGTTAGTGGGAAGATTGCATATGAAGCAGCTTTTGCTTCATTTCCTTATGAAGACACCACACTGATGGATGGCTTAATTCAAAAACCAGTGCGTTCTTACAGAAGAGCTCCACAGTCAGAGTCCAAATCCTGTCATTTATGTCTGTTTAATATCTCCTAAATGTTTCTTTGTTTTTCCCTCTACCCCTATTGCTAGAAATAAAACTGGTTTAGTCATCACTTCCATCAATTACTATTCTGCTCTCCTTGTTGGTTCTTCTCATCACCCTATACAAGCAATCATTCATCTTACCCTGTGCTCAGACTTTGTGTAACAACACATTTATTCTGTGTACATTTTCACTTGAAATGTTGCCTTTGGTGAAAAATGTGTTTAACCTAAGACAGAGTTGTCTATAGAAATAAAATATTTATTCTCATATTTTTATTGAAACTATAAATTGATTCCTGATTTGTTCACAAGCTAAACAAATAAGGGGTGCAGTACAGAAGATGTAGCTTGGCCTAACAATCCCCTCAAGTTTGTTTAGCAGTTAAATACCCTAGAAAATTAAACTTTCTAAGTTTGGAGTTTTCAGTGAGTAATTCATACAAAAATGTCATCAAAAGTGAAACATTATTCATGGTTTTTGTTTTGTTTGTTTGTTTTTTAATTTCCTGACACATTTATGGTACAACTAACATTTTTCAGAATAAAATACACAAAAATTTTAGTTCTATCAGTTATTCAAAATTCAGTGTTCAGTCTTGGGAAAGTTACATGTTTAGGCAGTAACATTCAAAAATATGGAGGTAGAGAGCCTCCAAAAGGTCATTCTTCAAAAATGGCTTTTACTGTTGCTGAGAATATGTGTATGTATTTGCTATGAATTGGAATTTTTTTTCATGTTTGGTGTTGGTTTGTTTTTTTTCATGTAAGTTTTATCTGTGAATTTTTCCGTTCCCTCAAAAGTTTGATTAAAATGAGGTGTCATGGCAGAGAGAGTTTCAGCAACCAAATGATGTTCTCTGGAAATGGAGGTAATATTTGCTTTTGCACAATTCAGTGATGCTCTAGCATCCCTGAGAGTTCAGCTTGCACACTTTCAGCACTAAATGATGTGCAGGTAAGATGGAAAAGTCATTGTCCCATTAACTACACAATTAAGAAAACTAGGCTGTGGTCATTTCCATCATGTTTTGCAAGGACTTAGTCCAGCTAATGAGTCTGTGGACCCTACAAAGAGATTAGATGTGACTATTTTTCAGTCATGACACAGTCTCAGTGATTTTATTCCGGACCCAAACTATCTATTTTAGGTTTTCTTGGGTTTCACGTAGGAAGTATTATGCTGCTTGTGACTAGCTGAACTACCCATGGTACTTCTTTCTCTGAAGTGAAATTATTATAAAACTGGACTATTCAGCCTATTCAGACAAGTGTTTTATATAATAAGGCCCCATAATATAAATAGATAACAGAGAAAATCGGCATTAAAAGCATTAATGCCTCCAGATTTCAGCATATTGTCACAAAACCTGCTTCCATGAGTTTTCTACATATTCAAGAAGCAAGTGTGACTTTACGGATGATTTGCTGTGGAAATGCATTGAGCATTACTGCTGCTTTGAAACACAGAAAGACAATCACAAGAATCTCTGCATGGAGCCAGCTCAAGCACAGCAAGGCCAGTGCTATGGTTGAGCACAAAAATGATGTTAAACCTGAGTCACTATGGTTTGTCCCTGTACCAAACTCCACAGAACTACTTAATTCAAGAGAAACATGCAGAGATACCCTGGTTCTGCATGGGGCTGGCTTCTGTCCTCCGTGCTAATTAACTTGGGCTCTGAACACCAGGAGAGGAGGGTTATCTGGTCTTGAAATAGCCTTGGAAGCAGTTTTCTTTCACGTACTGCTGTGCCAGAGCCAAAGCTCTGGTGGGCCCAGCTGGCTGTCACCATTTCTGTCAGACATGAGCTGGCTCTGAGAGTGGCATTCATCTCATTTAATGTTAGATGTCTGCACTACAGACATCTACATCTCGATTAGTCACCCTTGTCTCCCTTTATAGTCAATGGAGAGCAACAAGCATGATTCACCCCATCCTAAAACAGACATTTCAAATGTGGATGAATCATGCCTCAACAGTGTCTGTTTTGTGCAGGCAGTGAGAGGAAATGATGGAAACACAGGGCTGATGTCAGGAAGGAAATCAGAGCTTGGAAGTTACTGAGTGGCAGCACTGCAGGAGAAGGGCATTTTTGGGACATACAGGTAAGTAGAGGCAGAAAAAAAACCACATAAACTACTTCTTTATGGTCACATGGCAAATAATTCAAAAATGTAGGAGCCAGAGCATCATCTCTGAGTCAGGAATTAAGGTGGTCGCTTTGGTATTGGTTTCAGCACTAATGATAAAAAACACTGTGTCTAATCAATGACCTGTATGCATCTGCCTCCTTCTATTATGTATGATACATGTCTCCAGTATCACAACATGATTTGAGCTAAGCGAGATACAGAGAACTTCACTGGGTTTGGTGATCAATTTTAACACCATTTGTTGTTCATTATTTTTCCTTTTCTTTCTGGTGATTTATCAAAAAGAGTGAAGCCAAGCTGAAGTGGTGTCCCATGGCTCCTATAATCCAGGCAGGTTATTTCATCTCTTCACTCACTGTGTTTACAGCTTCAAAAAGTAAGATAACAAATCTTTCATTTCTGCCCAGTAACCTCCCTTAAAAAAAAAAATAGTATTATGTAATATTATATCGCAGCTGGACTTTATCCCCTCTAATAATAACAGAATGCAGTTTACTTCCAAACAAATAAGAAAGCTTATGCAATAAAATTTGGATGTTCACAGAATTTATGGGTTTGGGTAGTCTTTCCTTCTGACTTATGTAGCTTTGGTAAGAAGCTTGGGGAGTCCTGTGGTCTAAAATAACAAAAAACTGTGAAATTTAAAAAAAATCTAAATGTGGCATTCTTCTACAGTTTGAAACATGAGCAGTTAGTCAGGGATAGACAATGTGGTGCCCTCATTTTCTCAAAGTGGAGCTCTTTAAAGCTTGCATCATGTGCCTTTCCTGTTGACATTCAAATTGACTTTCTGCATTTCATAATGGTAGTTCCTGACACTTTATCTGACAAACCCACTGCTGGGTCTTTCTCAGATGCACAAGAGTCAGGGATAAAGCTGAAGAAAAATGAATCACTTATTGCAGTCATTTCACTAAAGTACACCCCAATACCAACAAAGTGAGACAGGAAATTATTAGAATTGGACTGCTGTCATCAACTGCTATTTCGTCAATTGCTCAGTTTTCTGACAAGCCCAAGTTCTTCTTAGCTTTAAGCCATTAAAAGAGTAATAATAATAATAACAACAACAATCATAATGCATCCATAGAAAAACAAGGCAACACTTTAGAGAGAAAAGTACCATGTTCTTGTCAGTGAAGGCTATCATCTCCATGTCACCTACCACAGAAATGTCTCCAACCCACTGCTCCCAACCCACTGCACTGTCAGGGTGCCTTGTCTGCATGGTCTCCAGGAACCTTGTTTCTGCAGGAGTGAAAGGACTTATCTCAGGGTCTGCTCTCTTAATTCCCTCCTGTCTGTTGGAGAAGGAACCAGGCACTGAATAATGTTTTACTTGAAATGCAGGTCATGGGGAAGAAAGGCTGTACCCTCTCAGTCCTGAAGGAGCTAATTTCTGCTTTTCAGCTTCTAGAAAATTTTATTGCTCTGAACAAACGCTGGCACTCCAGGCCCTGGCTCTGCACATCTGCCAGTGAGCCCTACCAGAGGAGTTCTTTTGGGCATGAAATATTCCCCATTGTGTAACTGGACAATGTCCAGTCTGCATGGCTCTACAACAAAGAATAATTAGGTAGATTTTGGGGCAGAAACCAAGCATATTCTGTTTTTACAGATGAACCAGGCCAAACTGTCCTGTTAGCACCACCAGTCCGTGCCCAAACAATCCCATTGACCTCAGCTGAGTGTAGCTAAGGGGAGAGCACAGCCTCGGTGCGTGTCCCCTACGGCTGCACCACAGTGTGTAATTATTGCTGTTTGTTATTTCTATTGCTGCAGAACCCACAGGATGAAATAAAGATCAGGATCCCAACTGTGCTGGGTGCAGTGCAAACATATAAGCAGTCATGGTGCCTGCACTGAAGAGCTTACAGCTGTGTCTCTTAGGAGAACATTTCCTCGTCTAATAGGCTTCTCTATTAAGAACTGCTAATTGCTTCATTCAGCCTAATTTTTTGTGTGTGTGCTTAGTTTCTTCTATTTCTCCTGCCTGGCCCCCCTAGACCATCCTTAATAATTCTGCTTCCTTCACAGTATCAACAGCTTTCCACATTGTGCTGACAATTATTATTATTCACCCTCTTGCTTCTTGATTGTCTGATCAGACACTTCTCCTCCAGACACTTTCTGCTTTTCAATTTTTTTTTCTTAAAACAACTATTTGTCCTCATTCTTTTTATTGTAACAATGTTTTTGGATAATTATAATTCCAATATGGCTGAGTGACACTACTTGTGCCTCCTCTCAGATCCATGATGTCATGTTCCCTTGAAGGACTCCCAAAAGCACATTCACACTCTGCTATTCACTTTGCCTGTGTTTTACTGCCAGAAAAACGACTCATTGTCACCCCACAGGTTTCCTTCACTGCTGCAACCTAAATATCACTTCTTCTATTTGCCAAATGTCTCCTTCAGATTACCTCTTTACACACCTCTATCTAGAGGCATTAGATGGTAGGGTTTTTGCACTCTTCCAGGCTGAACCTCTTTTCACTCTTTCCTGCTCATATTTCTGAAGTCTCTCAGTCCCTTTGTATAACATTTGTGCTTTAATTTGTGCACAGAAATCTCCTCAGGGTTCAGCCACAGGAGCCTCTCTGTGGCTCTCAGAGGTAAAGTGTACCCACTGCAGTGCAGTTACACCTGTAAAAGATCATGGGCTTTCAGTAGAAGCTCTGATTCCCATAACTGCAGCTGTGATGCTCCATGGCCAGCACTGGTTTCTGCTCCACTACTGGAATAACAACACTCTGCTCCTGAAGGGGACTTTTCAGAAAAGTAATGCTCCTGTTTCTTATTTCTTATAAAACACATACAGTGCTGAAATAGTGGTCATGCTAGTCCATGAACAATTTCACATTTTGTTAAAGTTCCCCATGAAAGCTCCTTAAAAGAGAGAATATGCTTCAAATGCAATTGCCTTCTGGTCTGACATTGGCTGCCAGACCAGAGCAGGGCATGGTAGAAATGGTGGGTGTTTCCTCTTATTTCTGTGCATTTTTAAAGGTTGAAAATCCATCAGATAACTTTACACTTGTAGGTCATTAATCATATGTTGTTGAACATCTCTTACCAATCAAATTTTCAAGAGGAAAACCCAAACCATCATATCTGGACACAGGTGGTTAGACATCCCAAAGGAAATGAACTATTTTCAGGTGGAGAAAAAAGTTTCCTTGTCCTTTCAATGGAAGCACTATCTCCCCTTAAAAGTAATTTCCTTAACATTATATAAGATGCAGTCTCTTCCTCATATCTGTTTGAAAAATAGCCATGTGAGGTTTAGGTGGTAGACACCCTGTTTAGTCTAGAAAACTGTACTAGCTTTCAGAGATTATACTGTCCTGACTGCCTCCATAATTTACCCTAACGAGAAAAAAAATAGGTGACCGTGTTCCCTTTGATGGTATCTGAATTTAATACATAGACATGTCACAGCAATGATGTCATTAAGTGGGAGTTATTGTGACTAACCACTAATGCCAAACCACTGTTATTACCAAAATTAATTTGTTAATTGGTCAACTGTTATCTTAGCTGTTTCCTTGGAACAATCAAAAACACGGGGGAAGAATAAGTTCAGGAAATAGAATCTTCTTTCATAGCAGGCTTTTGACAAAGTCACTTCAGTGTAAGGGATCCTCGTTCTGTAATTTAAACTTTTTGCCTATACCTCATACACAGGTTTTAACATCAGTAAATTTAAAGTTCTTCAACTGGGATGAACTCCTTGCCATATGTGGTAAATCAAATTGCTTCTTATGTGCTGCACTTAAGAGTATCACATGATCACAGAATTATAGAATGTCTTTTGTTAGAACGGACATTAAAGTCATCTCATTCCAAGCCCCCCATCATGAGCAAGCACACCTACCACTAGACCAAGTTGCTCACACAATGGATTGTGGTCTGAGGATGTGCAGTAATAATTAAGAGGTAGTAACTTAAACATGAGTTTCATATCTTGGAGTTTCTTGTAAAAATATGAGAGAAAACCAAATGATGGTGATTAGGGAAGAAAATTTGTTTTGGTACATGGAAGTGTCCAGGTATTTTCTACTGCTCTGCAACACCACTGAAAAAAACCCCACAAAACCAGTGGTTAAGGGTAAATCTCACCTTACCTCTGTTCAAACACTTGGAAGTTGGCTATCTAAGTCCACTGCATCCTTCCTATTCCCACTAGGGTCACTTTGACAATTGAATGTTTGTTTATAACATTTAAAAACTGGTATATTTTTATACCACTTTTTAAATAGTATAAACTCACATTAAATTGTTAGTTTATACCATTTTATATCTACTACGAATTTGGAGGAATACTTTAGTAGATGGACTTGATTTTAAATTTCAAGTTAAACTAAATTCTGCTGTTGAAATGCTTGACATTGTGCAGCTTCCTTGATTTTGGGGCAGGAAAAATAAACTTCTCTGCAGTAGATTAATCAATTTTTTATTTCATAAGGGTACTTTGTAATGATCAAAATTAAACTATATTAGTATTGATAGGATGTCTTCTACCATCTGCAGGCTCCTGAGCAGTTTTGAACATATCATTTCAAGAACAGCATGGTCTGGGCATTCAGAAAACATAATTAGGAAGGGAGGTCAGAGAGGGTCTGGAAAAATGATCTAAGCAGAGGCATTGAAGGGATTCAGGTTGTTTTGTCTACAGAAGATATCCTGGGGGTGCTGCTGATAGTGGTCACACATTCTTCTTCAGTCTTCCTGAGACTGCTGCTGAGGAAGAAGAAATGATGCATACTCGAGGTCTCTGACAGGTGGGTCAACACATAATTTCAGAAAAAAAAGTTAAAATGAGAGTTATCGAAACTTGTATCATGAAGATAAAAATGCCATGGAAGAGAACATCTTGGAATTTTCCTGTATTAAAATCTTGGGCCAAGGTAAAATGGGTTCCAGAGTGCTAAAACCAGTGGTCTACTCAGACAACAGGAGTGATATATGAATACTTCTACTTTTGCAAGGATGCAAGCAGACACCTGAAATACCCAGCAGCCATATACACAAAATCTAAAAAAAACTCATTAAATCAAGTTAATCCACACAGTAGGGTATTGTATATTGTAAACAACACCTTAGATCCTGTCACAAAGTTAACTTCTAGCTGTTGTGCATTGTTCCATAATCATAAATGTCTTTGTATTAATTGCTTATTCATTGAAATCCATGCACAGTAGGCCTGACCACCTTTGGCCACAGTATTTCTTTAGTGATTTTTTTTAACCTTCTTTTCAGGTTTTGCACATCTTTTGATTCAGCAGCTGTCACTCGATTTTGCATAAAAGGTAATGCAAAAATTAAAGCAAATACTGTGAATACACTTTTCTCCTGTCTGAATATGCAGTCCTTCTCACCCTGGCCCAGTGCTATCCCACTTCCACCAGACTGGGGTGTTTTAAGATGGAATCTGAAAGGAACAGCTAGCTAAGAGATGACAGAGAGCAATTGAAGCAACAGATCCCCCAAGAAGTTGTTTCAGCTTCAAGGTCAATTAGATATTTTGCAGTCAAATAAGATTTTGAGTCCCCATGTATAGCCAATCAAATTGCCCTGATTTCTTATCTTGCCTCTGCTTTAAACAGCTTGTCTGTGGCTACTGCAGTGATCCTTTCTGGATGAAAACTCTGGGGAAGAATGTCCTTCATCACAATGTCTCAGGCTCATCTGTTTTGTCAACAAACTGCAGTGTTGTTGAAGCTGCTGTGGGAACCACAGGGAAGATGTTAGAAACATAATAATGTATTGTCTGAGGAAGCATTTAAAGGTAGTGAAGGAGTCAGATGTCACTGGAACATGTTGCTTCTTATTTCTGTGGTGAGGGTGAGCAAAAGGAAATAATCCATGAAAGACACCCAGGTACACTCACTCTTTCACTTTCATCATTCTATACACCAGTTATAGCAAGAAGGGATTTGAAATAATTGTTTAAACTGTGAGAGTTCTAAAATGGCTTCCTGCTGACAGAGAGTGTCATACTCTTGCTGTCTGTCTGCCTGCATTTCTAAAGCATGTATTTGTGTAATATCTATTTTGGCAGCTGCATATTGACAGTAATGGAGAGTGATGATTATCTGCAGAGGATGTGGAGGCAGTGCAACATTCCCCACTGTCTCACAAGCCCAGCTGGGTCAGACTTCAAACAGACTGGCCACCTCTGGGTGAAGGAAGAGAGGATATCTCTCTTTTCACTGTCTTTTTTATATTTAGGCTCTTCTCTGTTCCTCCTGATTTTTAAGGGGCTGTATCTTATTAATGGGCACAGTTAGCAAAAGAACGTAGCACAAAATGCAGTTCTTTTGTGCCTTATAGTATCTACCTGGAGTAAAAAGTAGATTTTTCAAGCAATGATGATGCTTTCTGATTTCCCCTGGGCTTTGAAACACCTCTGTCACTTTCCAGTTGTGAAAATTCAGAATAATACTTCATAAAATCATAGAAAGGCTTGAGTTGGAAGAGACCTTTGAAGCCATGTAATTCCACCCCCCCCTGCCATGGAC
>WAAE01013044.1:0-14567 GCA_013400495.1 Nicator chloris
CCTCTGGACTGGCTCCAGCAGATTCAGTCTTTCCTGTACTAAGGATTCCAGAGCTGGACACAGAACTCCAGGTGGGATCTTGGTAGAGCAGAGCAGAGAGGGAGAATCCCCTCCCTCAATCTGCTGTCCATGCTGCTTTTGATGCCATGCAGGACATGGCTGGCTTTCTGGCCTGCAAGTGCACACTGCCTGCTCATGTCCAGTTTTTCATTCACCAGTATCCCCAAGTTCTTCTCATGGCTGCTGTCAATCCCTTCTTTCCTCAGCCTTTATTTATACCAGGAGCTGTCCTGACCCATGTATACCGTCTAGCATTTGACCTTGTTCAACCTGATGACATTCACGTGAAGCCACCTCTCAAGCTTGTCCACATCCCTTTGGATGGCATCCCACCTTCTGGCATGCGAACTGCACCACCCAGCTTGCAGTCACCCACAAACTTGCTGAGAGAGTGCTTGATGTGAACATGTACCGGTCCCAGTACAGGCCCCTGAGGGACATCACTTATCAGTGATCTCCATGCAGAGATGGAGTCATTGCCTACTTCCCTCTGGACACAACCATCCTACCAATTCCTGACCCACCAAACAGTCCATCCATCAAATCCATATCTTACCAAGTTAGAGAAAAGGATGTTGTGGGGGACCATGACCAAGGCCTCACAGAAGTCCAGATAGATGATAGCTGTAGCTTTTCTCTTGTTCACTGATACAGTCATTCCATCACAGAAGGCTACTAGGTTGGCCTTGCCCTTGGTGGAGCTGTCCTGGCTGTCCTGAATCACCCCTCTGTCCTCCATGTGCCTCAACACAGCTTCTAGGAGGATCTGTTCCAGGATCCCCAGGCAGAGTAGAAACCCCAAAGGTCAGGCTGATGTGTCACAAGTTCCTAGCATCCTTCTTTCTACTCTTTTTAAAAATTGGTGCAATATTTCCATTTTTCCAGTCACCAGGGACTTCACCTGATTTCCATGACTTTGCAGGTATAATGGAGAGTAAGTATCCTCCATTTGACCTGAACCTTCTAAAAATATTTGAAATACTTGGTAATCAGAGTGATGCACTGTTGTAATGGCTGCTGCTTAAGGAAAGGTGCTTACTAGTAACCTCAACAAATACTTGCGTGCTATCATCTTCTCATGAGGCAGAGCACCAAGAAAAGAAGTCAATGACTGACTTTTATTTGGAATAAGAAATCAAAAGTAGAATTAATGACAACTGAATTTTGCAGTACCATTTTGCCAGTGTCCTAAATACTGAGACCAAGAACAGCCATGGTCCAAAATGCCATTTTTTACTAACTGCATAGCCTTTTTAACAAGGTTCAACACAATGAAATCAAACAAGGAAACAAGCGCAACACTTCAAATATAAACAGATAAACAGCTTAAGGGACTTCATTGCTACAATATCTTATTCTGCTATGAAAACCATTGGCTATAGAAAAAGGAAAAGGAAAGATTAAAACATGTATCATGGTAATTGTACTTAGGCCAAATGTCCATGAACCCTTACTGTCTATCTACAGTAGCACTTGCTAAGGGGAACACCAGAAAATACTGCATCACTGATATTCACTTGCTTTGGGCAGTCATCCATTACAAGATTTCAAGAGCTGGAGTTGACATCACATTTAATAGAATGGATCTGTGTTACAAAAAATTGCAGAATTGCTTTTTGAACTAGAGCAGTAATCAACCTGTATAACAGTAGAAAAATACATTCATGAGAGAGATTAAAAATAATTGCTTTCTAAAAGGTTTCCCGAGCTAGGTTCCATAGCAAGGAGCTCTGCAGAGGCCATTCTCAGTAGGTGATTTTGCTTTAGTATATACCAGTTAACAACCTGAATCAGCTGATGGAAAAAAACTGATGATAGGCAAAAATAAGTGGTTTTTGTCTCTGCTATTGAAGAGCATCACTTTTTAATACACAGAACCAGATAGGCTATTAATCTAAAGCTTTTAGACATACTTTTACTCTACACTAATCAATATTTTCATATTTTCAACAATAATATAAAAGAAGTACGTATTCTGGCATGTGAATAACACACTGATAAAAATAAAACTGATGCAGAAGATAAAAAACAATTACCTTCTCATGGTTTTTTGCTGTGGATTGCAGTCAGAATGTTTAATTGAAGCTGAAACTTTTTGCTTAGCCAGGATTATTTCTTTAGCCTAAAATAAAAATAAACAAAACATAATTCTCATAAAAGTTGACACTTTTGCTCTCAAGCATTTAAATAATCTTTCAAAAATAGAAAATTGATTGTGTCTGCATAAATTTTCTCTTGTGACATTTACTCTTTCTGTTAGATTTTAACACTCTTCACTCAGCATGAAGACATAAGGCAAGTTAAACAAAATTATCTGAATGGAAATATATTCAAACATTTATAAAATCATACATAAAAGAGTATTTAAATATATACATCTACTGGTATCTAAATATATACCATCTTGTTTAGCACCATGTTAATAATGCACATTACTGACTGCATTTCAGCTCTATTGTCTAAGTACTTGTTCTGACATTTTTATTAAAAAATCAGCTGCAGTCTGGACTTCTCCTCACTCAGTGACCACAAACTCCCTCAGCTCCTTTGCTAAAACAGAAACTTAGGCTCAAAGTCCAGATGAAGTCCCTTTCTCAAAGAAAACACGTCCACCATGTTTTTTTGGAAAATATGTTATTGACAAAAGGGTATCTCATTGCAAAAGGATTTCTTTCCTTTTGGAACAATAGCATGGCAGAGGGATCCCTTAAGCATTTGAAAGGAGGAAGAAGAACAGGAACTATACCAAATAGTTCATTTTATTGACTATTTCATAGTGCAATTGCTTTGAGAGCAGTCTGTTCCAGATGCCTAGTGAATTTAGTCTCCATTCTGAACCCCAAATTATATGAAAAGAGTCCGTAGCTTCTGTCATCTGTTTCTGGAAATCAATGTGAAGAGGCTGAACCCCTCTGATTCTGTACATGCTCTGATGAAGGAAAGAAAGCCTTGTTTCTTTCTACCTTCCCTCTTTTCAAGTGCTCTTTTTTTAATCAGAAATTAATTCTGTTGATCCCTTTGAGACTCGTGCTTCTTACTTTGTCCTGAGAGCACACCATCAAGGATGGTGAAGAAACGTGCTGATTCTGCACTCATAAGAAAATACATCCTTGACAAGAACTGACCTTGGAACTTAGGGAAGGGTTAAGATTTGCCTACTATGGGCTCAGTAGAAAGATAACAGTGTGAAATTTGAAGCCTGTGGTATATAGCATAATGGACTAAATACAATGCACCTTTCTGAAAGTTATTCTATGATACTAATATTTATGGTACTAATACTATGATTTTTAATATTTACATTTTTATGTACAGTTTTGGGCACCATGATATAAAAAAGACATGAAGCTATGAGGGAGCATCCAAAAGAGGCCAAAAGGATGGTGAAGGGTCTGGAGGAGAAACTGTATGAGGAGTGTCTGAGGTCACTTGGTCTCTTCAGCCTGGAGATGGAGGGGAGGCTTCATTGAGGTTTTCAACATCCTCATGAGAGGAAGAGGAGGGGCAGGCACTCATCTCTTCTCTCTGATGACAGTGACAGGACCCAAGGGAATGGCCTGGAGTTGTGTCAGGAGAGGTTTAGGTTGGATATTAGCAAAAGGTTCTTCACCCAGAGCATGTCTGGACACTGGCACAGGCTCCCCAGGGAGGTGGTCACAGCACCACACCTGAAAGAGTTCAAGAAGCACTTTGCCAATGCTCTCAGGCCCATGGTGTGACTCTTGGGGTGTCCTGTGCAGGGCCAGGAGTTGGATTTGATGATCCTGATGGGTTCCATCCAACTCACCATACCCTACGATTCTATGCTTAATTAGAAAACAGAAAATGCACCCCTTTTATCAAAGTATTCTAGATATAGATGTTTTAAATAAAATCTGGAGTATATTTGAGAAAACAGAAGGAATATGTGAAAGACAACTTTTTATTCATGTTTTCAGTCCACATTTTTTTTTCTACAACAGCTTTCTTATTCTACAATGGGAATCCCTCTGAGTAACAGATTTTCCCTGAAACAGATTTCTGCTGAAGGATTATTAAATTTCTAGGCTTCCACAGCTGTGTCTCCACATGTCTTTGATGGTAATGAAATATTACCACATTTACCATACCTTGATAAGTGAGAATTATATAAAGGAATTCTATCAAATAACACTGACATGCCTAATACACACCACACCTATTTTTAGATTAATTAATGAATCTAACTCTCATTGATCTTTAAATTTCTAATTGCCTTTGAAAGCCCAGGCAATAAAAAGCCATCAGCATTCATTTGTGACTAGTAATATAATAAAGAATTAATCAAAAGTCCAAATTTTTCTCTCCGACTCACTAAATTAAGAAAAAGAAAGTTTTAAAACATGACAGAGAATGTCTCAGAACCCTAAATAAAACCTGTTTGTTAATAACACTGGGGTTTGATATTTTTACTCAGGCAGTTATTGAAATGCTGGTGTGATCTACTGATGACATTTCATGAAATCATTTATTTAATATGCCAATTTTAGTCAAATTCTATTAAAGAATCTCCCAGTTTTTTTCACTTTCCTGCATCATCTGCAAAGATGATGCTGCCAGAGCACAGAGGTTCAAAATCTGACAAGTTTCACGTCACAAACATTTCTCCCAGAACAGGAGGAATGTACAATGTAGTCACTATCAACACCTTACTCATGCATAATCGCCATACAAAGGATTATTGCAGTATAAACACTACACTTTAAAAGTGTCACTATATTATTTCACTGAACATTGTGTCCTTTGGTTTCTTTTGATGACCTTCCAAAAAAATGTTGGCAAACACTGCCTTATAAAGGCACTCATTTGGTGGTGATTTGTTGTGTAGCAAGTAATATGGTTAAAAATATGTTTCCAGAAATTAATGTGAAAATTATTCCTTTCTTTTACTTCATGTGGAATTTACTATCTCCAACATGTGTGATGTGGCAAGGTCATCCGAGAGGCAAGGAAAGAGGTTTTATTTTTGTTTTTAAAGACTACAAAACTATAAACAGACTGAAAGATGAATGGTGAAAGGTTTATTAACCTGATCAGAAACTCACTAAAACAAGTGAAAACCACTTAGATAGATTTCTGTTGTGTTACTGAGAAGAGAGAGATATTTTTAGGATACGATTGCACGAAGCTTATTATAGGCAACTATTTTTAGATTAGTGGACAACATTTCAGTTATGTAAGGAATGTGCTAGGCCATTTATCTGGTTGCAAAAAAATATTATTTTGATAACTGTTTTTCAGGAACAAAATGATGAAATACAGTATATTGAGCTTGTCTTGTTGCTGATACAGCCTGAAAGAAATTGAATAGTGTTCTGGTCTTCCTGTTATCTTACTAAGAGGAATTCCCATTAAGTTGGGGATCTCAAACTAGTATTCTCAAGCATTTATAAAATCAGCCACAATATTCTGCAAGAAAAATATCTATTGGCGTTCCTGTTGTCAATCATTATTCATTTACCTTTCTTCCCGTATTACATCCCATTAATAATAATAATAAAATTTGTATGGATCAAGATAATCTGAAGAGGATCTATGCCCCAAAAATTTAAACTGAGCACTCTGTTTCAGTCCTAGGGGAAGAGAACAGATTCTATGTCTGTAATAAAGAACAATGAACAATAGGTTAGTATCCATTACACACAATTGCAGTGAAGTAACACACATCCATCTTTGATCAGCAAATCCAGGAAGTTCCCAGGATCACAGAATTGGCCAGGACCTGTGGAGGTCACCTGACCCAAGCCCCTGCTCAAGCAGGGCCCACTTGAGCCAGTTGCCCAGGACCACGTCCAGGTGGCTTTAGAACATCTCCAGGGACAGAGGATTCACAGCCTCCCTGGGTGACCTCACAGTAAGAGTTTCCTGATCTTCAGAGGGAACTCCTGCATTTCGGTCTGTGCTCACTGTCTCTGGTGCTGTCACTGGGTACCACCAAAAAGAGCCTGGCTCTCTTTGCACCCTCCTTTTAGGTATTTCTGTGTATTGATAAGATCCCCTTGAGCCTTCTCTTCTCCAGACTGGACAGTCCCAGCTCACTCAGCCTTTCCTCATAGGAGAGGTGCTCCAGTTCCTTGAACATCTTTGTGGCCCTTTGCTGGATTCTCTCCAGTATGTCCATGTCTCTCTTGCACTGGGGATGCACTGGATGCAGCACTCCACGTGTCTCTCACCAGTGGAGGCCAGGATGGCCTCCCTCCACCTGCTGGCAATGCTCCCAGTGCTGCTCAGGATACAGCTGGTGTTATTTGAAAGAAGAGGGCATTGCTGACTCATGTTCAACTTCGTGGCAACCAAGACTCTCAGGTGTTTTTCTGCAAAGCTGCTCTCCAGAGTCCACTGACAAGAAAGACACCATGCAGCATTCCATCCATGCATCTCTTGCTGTGTCCAAGCTACTCAAGCAGTTTTAACCAAACCAAGCCCAAGTTGAGAACATCTACCCAGTTTTTCTAGAGTGCTTCTCTCTCCTCATGTTTTACAAATATCTGAGAATCATGTATTCTGAGATGAAGTATGCTCCAGAGCCTCAGGCTAGGCAAAATTTGTAGGTGTAGCTAAAATATCAAGGTAGGTTAAATATAAAGTTGATGGAATAAAGGCAGTTCTCAATCACAGTATGAAGAGGGAATATTCATTTTGCTGCTTTAGGTATGATTTTACAGGCAGGCAGCAGAATTAATATATATCCAGAGACACTTGGAAATATTTACATTTTCTAAGGCATTGATCATCCACAAAGGGACCAGGAAGATGTAGGAGTAACAAAAGCAGGGTATGGGACAGAAAACTGACAGTACTTAAAATAACCCAAAGACAAGTAACTATTAAACAAAAAAAAAATTTATATACATTTGAAAATTACACTGTCCAAAATGGCAAATGTCAAGGCCTCATTTTCAAACAAATTTATGGAAACATAAATTCTCATTTGAGTGAATTTTGAACATTCAGAAAATTTCTACCTTAACCAAATATGTACAATTTTCAGTATTCTTACAGTTTTTGGCAAAAATGCATGTTTGATGCTGGAGTGACAGTTTGTGATGCAGTGAGGGGCTGTCCTCATAGGGACAGACAGATGGTATGGGACTGGAGTGTAGAAGGGAACATAGAAGGTAATAACCACAAACAGAAAAAGCCAAAAGTTAGAGCTACTAGATGCATAGTCTTAGAATTAAATCAGAGCACAAAGAGAAAAAAATGACCCCATATAGCAGGTGAAGCTATTTCAGCTAAACAGCTTCTTCCTTCAGAAGGAAAGGCTGTATTTGACATATTCTGGTGGCCTCACACAAGTCCCCTGCCCTTACAGAACTGAGAAAATTCCTAAAGGCCAGAAAGGTAAGGCTAGAGCACCAAGAGATTGTTTTTTTTACTGTAAATATCCTGGAGGGGGATTACTGTATTCCAAAAGCCAAGAGTATAAGATATTCTACAGAGGCTTTAAAAGCAACCCAGCCCTCCCAAGGCATAACAGCAGAAGATGCTGCAGTTGATTAACTTCTCCCTCAGCCTCCAGAACTCCACCATATAATCCATTATCATATGTGGAACTCCATCTCCCTAAAACTCCCAGCTCCCTGTCTGCCGCAAGAAGTTTCAGTTGAAACACCAGGTTGCCACAGCCTTCTTGCTCTGTGGTCACAGTAGTTTGTACAGCTGGTTAGGGGATCCTTTCCAGCCAGACAGAGCATAAAGGGAAAATGAATTAAGCAACTCTTTTTCCAAACACATGAGAAATGAGAGTAGTGCATCATCCCTTTATTTGAACAAATATGTAACCTTCATACATATGTGTGCCATACAGATTTTGATAAACTGATTTGTTCTTACTATTTCACAAGTGGAAAAAGGAAGTAGGTACGTATTTATTTTCATTATTTTAAAAAAGCAATTCATACACATTTGCATAATACTGCATGTTTTGCAAAGTCTCTTTTAGCATATTAAAAGCTGATTTTGTTTAAAAGTACAGGAAATACAAATTTCTATTAACACTGATTTTCATTATGTTCCTTTAGAGGGATTTTAAATACTAAGGCTTGGCTCTGTAATTAAATTGTCTTTATGCAATGTTCCTTTTTTTGGAAAATATGCCCTGATGGGAAAGGCTAGATTGCGTATTTTTAGCAGGCCAGATGCTACCTGTAACTCAGAAACATTCCCAAAGTACTCACAACATTTCAGGACCTTTGTGTGATGTCTCCTGTTTTACATACCTTTGGCATGGTGACAACTAAATGACCAGTTGTTTGTGATCTTTTAGCACAGCTGCTGTCTGGCTTCACTTCCTCAGGGAGCACAAGCTGAAATGGCTATGAGACAATAAGGAATCAAAGTGTATCATGCTAAAATATTTTTTTCTTTCTTTTACATGGACAGAACAAATACAAAACCACCTCTATCACATCCTTTGATTTTAAGGACACTGCAGGTCTAAATGCTTTCACTTTATGCATGGTGTTACTAAATCTAAAAAATTATGCTAAATAGCTTTTGCTTACAAGTAGAGTCAGATGTATGTTACTGAATTGCTGCCATTCCTGAAGTGGCATTTCTAAAGGAGGTTATAAAATGATGCTTGACTTATATTAGCAATCAAATGAGAAAGATTATCCAGTTTATTTAGATGTAAAGCAATTCTCAAGTTTTGTTTATGCAGTTGGCTTAGTTAAAAATAGGAATTTTGGTTTACTGTGGAAGTACTTTGAATTTTTTTTTTAATTATGATAAAATTAAAACCACTGAGAAGAGAGAAAACTGGAATGACATTTTAAATGCCCTTTCCAAAGAATACACATCCATTGGTTTCTGTCAGCTATAAATTCCAGATTGTGAAATTGCTAAATTCTAGCCTAGGGCAACTAGGAAGCTCTTCTCTAAAGTGAATTGTGGTACACTGTGTGGATAGAATAAGAAGAGAGGAGAGAAGGAAAGTGAAATTTTATTTCAGGCTTTGTACATCTGGTTAGGACTTACACAGTTTATGTGTGGTTCAAAATGATGTGACTATTGAAAGACCATTCCCTCTGCATAGATGCAAATGGCTGGTAACTTACAGAAGTCAGATCCAGAGTCCACTGAATAACTATGGCAAACATTAACTCTTGATTTGAAATGAATGCTGTAAGAAATCACGAACCTTTCCCTTCACCAGTACTCGTACGTAAGTTGGCTGCACATCAACGTCAAGTAAAGAAGTGTCCAAATGTCTTCAGAATGAAACATAAATAAATGAATCAATCTACATTAGACCATATAGCTCTTTCAAAATTTCACAGTTCATAAAGCAAAAGCTTAAATTTCAGTTATTAAATTTTCCAAAATACTATTAGGATTTAAAGTTTTGGGGAAAAACACCCCAGGATCTTTCTGTGAATGTCACTTAAAAGAATGTCTAAATGGTCAAGTCCATGACATTAGCTATTGGATAATTGGATAAAAGAATTCAAAATCCTTGAGGAAAACAAAAAGACTTTTCATCTGTTAGTTCAGTGCTTTACATCAATATGAAAATTAATCTACGTGCTATTTAAAATTGTGAAAATATTTCACTACTTTTCCTTCTGAAGGTTTTACTACTAAAATTGCAACAGAAATTCCCTTTTTTTTTACAGAATATGCTGGAAAACAATGAACAGATATACTTTCCATTCCCAGAAAACACAGTAATTTAAAATCTTTCAAACACAATTTGTGACCTGTAAAAGCTCCACTTTTACATCTGCTCTTCACCCGGTGACTCCTGATGTGACTGATGGGAATGCACAAGTATGTATTTCCCATTTCCCTTCTTTTACAACATTACTTCACAGGTGAATTTTTCAAATGTTTTAGTCTGCATTTCTTACAAGTGAGCAGAGACTATTAAAACACTGACTACCCAGGGTCCCAAAGTGTTCAAGAAATGACTGTACATGGCACTTAATGCTGTGGTGTAGTTGACAGGGTCCTGATGGGTCAAAGGCTGGACTTAATGATCTTGAAGGTTTTTTCCAGCCTAAATGATTCTGTGATTCTGTAGTACATCCAGCAATTTATTGCACCTGAATAGATTTTCTGACATTCCAGAAAAAGATCTGTATCTTATAAGTCAGAAACACAGATTAAACCTCTTTTGAGGGAAATTAATGACTTTCAAGGGAAGCACACCTGGCATGAATAATATTTCTGTGCTATAAAACTAGTTCAAGTTTTATGTAACAAGTTTCCATTAAGATAGCTAAACTTGTGGGTTTCCAGCCCCTTCCTGAAGAATGGAAAAGGTCATTGTAATGCTTAGCAGTACATGTATTATCTCCTTGTCATATTTTGACTGGTGCAACCAAATTTCTTCCAAGCAATGCTCTGGTACATTTCAAGAATAAGCACGAGCCATGAACTCTTCCCACTAATCAAGGAAAATAAGACAAAGCTACTCTGTCTCAGAGAGAAGAATTTAACTAGAAGCACATGAACTGTACTGAAGCACTTCTAGGGCCAAAAAACCCACTCCCTAAAGCTCTGATGTGCAAGGAAGAATGGAAAAGATTTTGCGTACATATAAAAGAACAGGTGTGGAAGGCACCTGCCTGTGGATTGCTGAAAACAGCAGTTCCCAAAAGGACTATTAGACACAGTCTCCACTCAGGATTAACAGAACAGTCTGAAGGCCCTTTGGCTTATGGTTTTGAGATTGGTTCAATTATCCACTATATTACTTGTTTTCTTCTTGAAAAGTCCCCGTTACAGAGAGCAGTATAATTGAAACACTGTGTGTTACATCTTATGAGTGGCAAAAATTATGGGGAAAAAAGATCTGACCTGTAAACAGCAAGATCCAAGATGAGCCGGTTGTTTTCTTCATCATCTTTCAAAGAGAAATGAAGCCTAATAACAATGACAAGAAACACCTCCAGGATAAATAGTACTGGAGTGAATAAGCAAACATTACAGCATTGTTCAAACATTAGCAATTTCAGATGAATGCAAGCACCATTTAGACAATATGTCATGTGATCATTTAGAAACAGTTGCAATTTGCCCTATGAACAGAAAAAAATACCAGCATTTGAGCCAAGGTCATTCTTACATTTATTTTCTGTTCTCCCTACTCAAAGCACAAGAAAAAGAAAAAAAATCCTCTGCTGAAGGTCAGTTAAAATTAAGCTCATTCTGACAATGCAGAACGAGAGACATCTGCTGGTGAAACCTCTCTGCTCTATTACATCTTCATAGAAAAAAGTTCCAAAATGCATGAAAACCAGAGAACTTTGTAATTCTCACCTTATGGTATGTTAAAAAAATCACTTTTGTTCATAGTAATTAATTTGCCCCAAGTATAAATATCTGTCTGTGCATTGTCAAAGTAAAACATTACTTGCATAATATCCTTGTTTTTATAAGCTTTGTATTTGTTGAAAATGAGCCAGTAGATTGTATTAGCTGCATGTTTGTGATCTGTTGGCTGTGTTCTTAAAATTGAGAATGAATCTTACAGTCATAAATTGATGCCAATTACTACAACTGTAAGATCTAGTCTAGACTTATAAGTTCTGCTCATATGGCCAAACATTTCCCATTTATGAAAGCAGAGAAAAAACAGAATGAAATAACCTACAATTGAGAAGCTTTTGATAAATTAATTATTAGTATAAAATGAAAGGATTTTGCTTAATATAATTTATCTAGGCTATTTCAGTGACATTAAAATACTTAGACAAGTTGCATTCAGATCATGGAAAGATGCTCAAATGTTAACAGATTAGATGATAAATTGTTTCAGCAATAAAAATATTTGCCAGACATACTTTTCACTCTTTGCTCTCCTATATTTTGATACAGTCAACTTGCAAGAAAGTTTACAGAGGTTGTAGTTTATGAGTATTTTTTAATGGAAAGTGAAAAAAAACCGAAACAGCTTTATTTCCTGTTCAGGCTTTTTGTCTTACTGCATCATTGATTTTGAGAATCCACTAAAACACAAAGGGTGAACAAGAGGACAGAATTATAAAATTTTCCAGGAGGAATCTTAATTAGAACTGAAGAAGAGAAATAGTCTGTCCTCAGCAGCAAGAGGCCATTCCTCTTTCTAACTTTCCAAAAGAACATCAGAGAAGTTTGGACATTTTTATGGACACGAGACTTCCATGTTGAAGCAAAAACTTTGGAGAACACCATCTGCTTACGTGTATCTCTTTCTTTATGTCTCTCCAATACACTGCCAGACTGCACTGAACAGCTGTGACATTCTTGTAGAAGCCATGACAAAAAATGCTCATTGGTCTGGCTTTATGTGGGCACATCCAACAGACTAAATTCAGAAAACTTGGGTGACACAAACAGGGATGCTACTAACAGTCAACTCTGTTTCTTTTAAAAAAGATAGCTAGAGAATTAGTCTAAATGTTTCTGCTTTTTAGAGGCACAATCCACTTCTATTAACACAAGATTTACGTTATTTTAGGCCTATCTTTTTTGGATTAAAAGATGACACCTTTTTTTTTTCAGTTAACACATTTTTACTGAAAAAAGTACATCAATACAATGGAAAATATCTCCTGGTACAGACAGACTAAACATAGCTCTACATGACACTAAACATGACACTAAACTCTTCTACTACCTTTAATTCTCTCTGTTCTACTGAAAATTGTGCACTAGGTATAATTCCTTGAATTTGCAAGGATTTCTAAATTTCCAGGATTTAGAAAGCAGCCTTCATGCTAATGACAAGCCTGTCTGCAGCTAAATCAGTCTTAAATGGAAAAACTTCTTCAGAGGACAGCAGAGAGGTAAGTGGCCACTTTCTCATGCCAGTCTCCAGCAGGAGGCCCTATGGGGAGCTGTTTATAAGGAAATAATGTTGGCACTCAGTCTCCTGCTTTCCCTTAGAAAAGAAAGGTTTGTTTCAAGTAAAATCAATGGCTGATATCCCTGGAAACTCATTCCAAAACACCCAAAAACCCAACTGCCTTTTTCAGTGGTAAAACACAGGACACTTCCCTTTATCCCCATCCTCTGTTGCTGGAGACCTCACTCAGGGTCACAGGGCCTCTTGCCACAGAAGCTGATTATCCTTCCCAATTCTGCCAGTTTTACACCTGTCATCAGAGGACAGAATGATTTTGTCCAGAAATATTACTGGGATGTATTTTCCACATTTAAAGTGGTTTCTCATACACTTTTATCTACAACAGTTAAACCTTTTATACTATTAGCAAGATGCTCCAAGAAAGAGCCTTACTATAGAAGGGAAAAGACTAATATATATCTTTTACAGAAAAAGAAGTTCTTCAATCTTTAAAGACAAAGATGGTAAATTAAACAATCTTCAACACTTGACTCAATGAACACTGATTCTTTTTCTAGCATCAGAATATAAATTTAGAATACAGTTTTCCCACAAGGACTGTAATACTGCAACCAGAATTTCTCAGCCCTCTTATTTTTGGATTGTCACATATATTGAAATAGTTGCCCAAATCAACTACAGAGAGATAAGACTGTTTACCCTCTTAAGCTTACATACTTAGGCACATTCACATTCAGAACTTTTCCTTCTGCAGTGACCAATGTCCAAGCAGTCTTCTCTCTCTTTTTTGATTCCCTTAACAAAACAGAAAGAAAAATTGTTCATGGTTAATAATTAAAAAGTTGCATTATTATGTTCAATAGCAAAAATAAAGAAGAGGATGGCAAGAGGTAAGAATTATCTGGTATTTGATGTTAAGGCTACAATTTAGATCAGGAACAAAATAGATTGCATCATGGGTCCAATTGGACATTAAGAACATCATCTAGAGATGAGCAAATAATTTATAATGTCATGTCTTACATGGACAGTAACTTCTGCAGGTCACCATGTCCATTATCAAACAGAAATATATCAAATTATCAGGTGTATCACAAGAAAACCATCGATGGCTTAAATGTATGAAATGGGACACTTTTCTTGTTAGGAATGGTCAAACTCATGACAAGGTGTTGCCACTGATAACTGGTTTGATGTATGGGCAAGCAATTCTAAAGAATTTTTATTCATGCTCACTTGATTATTCTCACTGAATAAGTGCTTGGCCTACCTCCAAACAGCATCTGTCTCTCAATCACTATTTTGCTCTAGCAAGAAGAATTTTAATTACAAGCAGCACCAAATAGGATACAGTAGGACCAAAGGGCAGACATATAGATTATTTGTTGATATATATATTACATATTTTGTTGTGTTCTTTGTTCAAAAAATGCAATATATATTCCTGATGTATTGATGATGTACTGATATATTACTTTAATATTCACTATTCATTTCCAATTATTAGCAATTAAACTATATCTGACTTTCATTTAGTACAATAAATGAAAGCTACGATAAATTTATCTGCCCAAACAAAGTAGATCACAGTAAGATCATTAAAACTTGTAATACTGGTATTTTCCTGTGTTAATGTTTAGATAGTGAGCAAGGGAAGGAAGAGCAAGAATCTTAGTAACATGAAAAAGTAAAG
>WAAE01013045.1:0-11548 GCA_013400495.1 Nicator chloris
GGAAAAGAAAAAAAAAACACAAATGTTAAATAGATGCTGGTCCTTCAAAAGAGCTTCATTATACCTTGGATGAGCTGATTAACTTCATAAAAATGACTCATTCTCTTTCTATTGGTGATAAGGTGAGTTTAGTCTCATCTGATGTGTGTAATTTGGTGTTCATTTTTTCCGGCAAGATTAAATCAAATCCATCCATCTTATACAAATGCACTAGTGTGGATTTCTATTAGATAGATCTGTGCCAAAATCACTACTCAAATCTAATTTCTACTGCCTTTTCCTGAGGTTTCTAAAACTCTGACTAGATTTACTCTCCTGCTGCCTCACTCTGCCACAGCCTCCGCTGCCCCAGTTGGTAAGGGGACTTACCTTAGTAAATCTTACAACTCCAGAGATATTTTTTTTTCCCTGGTGGTTTTGTTGGATCACACATTCCAAATGGTTAAAATAAAATTTACAACACTCTGCTGTCTTAACATTAACCTATCATTCCTTGATGAAACTAAATCCATACAGTGTGACTGGAGAATAAGTCCTTTGGTACTTGCTTGAATTCATAATGGATAGAAGTGTAAAAAACTAAACAGATCATATGCAAATGTAGGTTTTTCAGAATGATAAGGAAAGATTTAGAACAGTATATTCTCAGTTAATCAGCCAACTACAGAATTCTAATTACCTCATCTGTAGATATAAGGATGAGATATATATATATAGACATAGAGATTTCATTTCTTAAGTTCTGCAGATACATTGCAAAGCTGTACCTCTGTAATGTTCAACTGTAGACAACCAAACAAATCCATCAATCTTCCAAACAGAAGCCCTATGCAGAAATTATTTTGACATCTATAGAATTGGTTTGTGCTTGCTTTTCAATTAAGATGAAGATCTGCTAAAATATGTCTTAAGAGTTTTCAAAATAAGTGGACATAATTTTACTTCCTGTACTAGGTATTTAATTCAGGCACATTAAATTAGGAGTCTGTCCTGCAGGTATCATCAACAAAGAATAACACTCCAGAGAGATTATTTGAGGATACAGGCTAAATACCTTATTAATCATTCTCACTAGTATCCTCACAATGAGGTGTAGTTCTTACACTGTATGCTTCTTTACATATCTCTCTTTTTCATGTTTTTTAAGTCTTCCCACCTATTTCAATATGAGAGTGACATAATCCTTAAATTAGTACAAATTTTGATATCTGCAAGTATATAACAAAGATTTATTTCACTGTCAAGATTAGATAAATAGTGTTCTCCTTGGCTGTCACTTCTTTTCTAGATGAAACAATGGAAATATTTCTTGTGCTTAATTTGAGATTAACTAGAAAAAAGGAGTCAGAATAGAGTTAGTTCAGTGTAGTTTTGTCAGACAGAATTTTTATAATGGTTAACAAAACTAGAATTACTATTAACATGTTGAAAAGATACATGTTAAAGAATATTTCTCTACATTTTCTCTTGGTATTTTTTATCAGATATTGTATTCACCTTCCCTTATTCAAGAATAATGATAGTATTTACAGTGTTTTATGAGGTAAGACAATAACTTCATCTCAGAGTTCTGTGGCTGATTTCACAAGATCAAGGATGGAAGTGACTATTCTTTGATAAGGCAGCAAATCAAATTATCTTACCAATGTGTTACAACAGACACTCCTAATTCCATTGTTATTTCACAGTTATTGTGAGTTTTTAGGAAAAACAGAGTATGGGATGTTAATAGATGCATAGTTTCCAACTGGTGTTTCACCTTCTTTCCCAGGTTTAGTACTTCTTGTCACTCAGGTAATTTTTGCATTCCTTTTCACATCACCTCTGTAAGTATGAATTCTCAAGGTGAGCAGCACAACTGTGTGACAACAAAATAAGCAAAATAAGTTAAATGTTTATATTTATAGGAATGGAGTCCTTCAAAGAGGTTTTAGGAATGAACTGAAGAGCTTAAAAGCAAAAGCATACTCTTCCTTGACCTGCACATCATGATAAAATTGTAGAATCATAGAACCATAGAATCATAGAATGGTTTGGGTCGGAATGGACCTTAAAGCTCGTTTCATACCGAATCCCCTGCCATGGGCAGAGCCACCTCCCACTAGATCAGGTTGCTCAAGGCCCCATCCAGCCTGGCCTGGAACTTTTCTAAGGATTAGGCATCCACAATTCCTCTGCCAGCCCTGTTGAGGTCACACTGTGTCCAGTTCTGGACTCCACAGCACAAGAGAGACATGGACACACTGAAGGCAGTCCAGTGAAGGGCCATGAAGTGAAGTATGTCTCCAATGCAAAAGGCTAAGAGACCTGAGCCTGTTCAGCCTGGAGAAGAGAAGGCTCAGGAAGTGTGGTCAGTGTCACAAGAACCTGAAAGGAGGGTGCAAAGAGGATGGATGGAGGCAGGCTCTTTTATTTACTGGTGCCCACTGACATAAGAGACAATTAGTACAAACTGAAACATCAGGAAACGCTTTTTGACTTTCAAGGTGACTGGAGTCTCTCCTTTAATCTATTCAACAACTTCCTGCACATTATGCTCTGCAACCAGCTCTATGTGTCCTTTCTGTACTGTGGGGGTTGAACTACAAGATGTCTGAAAGTCCTCTCCAATCTTAGTTGATCTGTGAATTAGTTACTCAGTACTGAAACAGGTTAAGACAGTCAAGGCTTAAAAAAAATCAGTGTAGGTACTAGGGAGTTTGCCAAGAGGCAGGAATCGTTTGTCGGAATTGTTTTCCTTGCCAGTAGTGCGCATGCCATAGACCTGTTGTCCTGTGGTTTATTTGTCCTTATCCATCAGGTCTTCTGCTCCTAGAGAAGCCAGTAGCTCTTGGGCGTTAAGTTTGCTAGGACGAGAAGCACCAAGCAAAAAGCAAAAACATTTCTTCATTTTATGGGTTGACATTTACATGTGTGGTAGATTAAGTTAACAACATTTTACCATTTCCTTCTTTCCCTCTCACTTCTCTTCTGCCTTCTTTTTCATACATTTTCTTACCATCTCATTACTGCACAAAACATGCTCTTAAAACTGCTGTATTAACATTACATCAGTCTACCCATGTGAGTTGTTGGCGTTAATGCTTGTAAAATACCTTGTACTGACAGTCAAGTAGAATAGTAAAAAGCTTAGTATTTCTACAGACTAGGGCTTCATAGTTATGAATTTTCTAATATATGCAGTGGTTATTTTTCCCTGGCTTGCTTTGGGGTCTCTAGGTGCTTAGCTTGAGAAAGCAAAAAGGAACCATGTATGAATTTACAAGTACTATTATGCAGAGTGCATTAACTGAGGTTTGCAACAGTTTGGTGTTTTGAAAAAAAAAATCTTTGGAGATTTGTTGGCACTAAACACAACAGCAGAAATATCACCAGCAACATGTTCTTTACATTCCCAGTGGAACCCTGAGGAACTCTGGCTGCTTTCCTTCCTCATTTACATTTTTTTTCTACTTTTCAACAGAGCTCAAAAAGAAGAAAAAAATTCAATTTACACATGGATCTACATTGTTCTTGGCTATTCCTGTAAAAATGGCAAAAATGCATGTTGATGGTTTGAACCTTCTGTTTTAGCAAAGGAAAAAGAAGGGAAATAAATTCTCTATCCAAAGATGGAAAATATTAATCACTGAATACAAATGTTTAAAATTCAGCCCTTTTTCCGCAATCTTCTTTACAAGAAAAAATTGCAATATCGCTCAATTATTTTTGGCTAGAATTTGAATGTGTATCTGTGTGTGCATTTGTGCCATATGACTGAGCTTTGGTTTTTTAAGGGTATTGTGGTATATATTTTGCGCATGTTTTCTAATTTTGGTAAGTTTCAAAAAAACCCATACTTTTTCCTCCATGTTTTACAGACAGGCAAGATTTTTAAATAGTACATTAAAATAAGAATTGAGCTGTCTCAATTGTAATGGACCAATTTTACCCTCAGCAAGACAGTTCTTGCAAAACAAATAGTGTCACGAATTTGTCATGAGTTACATAGATTTATGTGGATGACTTATGGTGATGTATTTCACGTCTTCTGTAATGACATGATCACCCATCAAAAAGAGATGAAAATATGAGTATGGTGGCATTACAATGTCGCTATTCTGGTAGGTGTTATACAGTGTCATAATCCATGACACAGTAATTTCTTGTTGACAAATACAGATTATTTGGACTATAATTAATCCATTATTCCTAGTCGAAAGGACAGCTTGAATTTTTAATTCAACGCTTCTCTACTTAATAATTCCTGGTTGTCCTTTAAAAAACCCACAACAGGATGTTTAAAAGCTTCTTTGACAGTGCTTGTACAAAAAAGGAGACTTTAGTCTGTACTGCCCTCAGTAGTCTATAATGTACTTCTAAAATTAATGCGTGTCATAGTGCAAGTAATATTTTCTTGGGGACCTAGATAAATAAACAATAAGTTTGCTTTGGGTTCCACTTCTGGTATGTGTCCTTTCCTCTTAGAGTACATGAAAAACCACCAATCAATAGAACTCTTATCAGTGCTGTACTGATTCATAATAGATATTCAAAATTTTCCCATGTTTTGACACACTAGCAGAAGACCATGTGAAGTTTCTTCTTGCAGATCCTGGCATTTCCTAGATCTATTGCCAAAGGAATTTTCCCAGGTCGAGCAGACACATTTATTTAAATCTCTGTATAAATCCTCTCAATGTAATCAGCTAATGCACAGAAGCTTATATTACCAAAAGCCGCTCAATTTTAAATGGCAATGACTGAAAAAAAGTCTTTATTGTCTCCTTGACCTTGTATAATTTCTTAGAAAAAGATAAAGAGAGGGATTTTGGGTCAAAATTCAGATCTGTGCTAACCATGTTTTTTCTTCTGTATTTCATCTTTTCCAAAGAGCAGTTTTGCAGTAACAAGTTCCCTTCACTAGGTGGTTACCATGGGTGACCGCTAAACACGTTCCATAGAGCTGTGACTTCTTAGAGAACTGACAGCATAAACAAGGGCGGTTTCCAAAGTAAGAACCTTAGGTGCTGTGCATTTTTCTGTGGTTTGATTATTTGGGTATTGACATTGTTAGACCAACTAACAGTACCAAGAGTGCCAAAGATATTTGGTTATTTTGCCATTAAGTTTTTGGGTTTTTTTCTTATTACAGCATATGTTCTTTTCTGGTTGGTTGGTTTCTTTTACATTTTTTAAAAAGCTTGACAGTGAAAATGCAGACAGAAGAGAATAGTAAAATTGTAGAAAGACTGAGATTGGAAGGGACCTCTGGAGATCAATTAGTCCAGCCATTGGGTCAAAGTAAGGGTAATTATATCAAGACACCCAGTCCAGACTATGTTCATTAAAGTCCTGAAAAATAGATATCCCACAGACTCCCTGGGAAACATGTTACAGTATTTAACTGCTCTTATGTTTGTTTTTTCCTTGGTATCCAACACAGGTTTTTTATGTTTCAGCTTGTTTATTACTCCTACTCCTATCAAGTTATGAGGTTAATATAATGTCTGTTAATTATTGGCTGTATTTATAATTTACACTAAGCTACTTGTGGGTGTAAAGAGTTGTAACATGAGTAATGGTTAATGAAAAAAGAAAAAATTAAACATTGTCTGCAATGGGTGGAGTAATAAGATTATTTTGAGGTCTCACTTTGATATAGGTGAATGCAGTAGATCCGATTCCACTCTGTTTATTTGATTTTTGGAATAACTCAAAATCTTATTTTGCATTTGCAATGTAGGGTAAGTGACATTTTGAAAATGTTACTGCTCTTCCCTAATACATGTTACCTTATTTTTTAATGGCATGATTTTATTTGATTTGAAGGATTTTATTCCCTTAAAATCTTGCTTACTCCCAATAAAAATAAGTGGGCTCCAGGGAACAACATTGGTGTTTTATATGAAGGACTTGGTTCTTGACTTTGCTTTTGCAGTTGGGAGAGAGACGTTATTTGACTAAGCTGGAGCAGCACAGGTCTTGAGTTATGAAAAACAGAGGCAGTTTTAATGAAAATCATCATAGTTCTTTAGGAATCTAAATCACTCTTGCTCAGGAGTTGTAGTTCAGTGGAATAAAAATATGCCTCTATGGGCCTAGTGTCTTTAAAATTTAGTCAAGTAATAGGTAAATGTTCAGTATTTGTTAGAGAATGGCTTATAGAATCCTTAATTATGATATGTAATTTTGTCTTTTATGACTTAATTGGTCAGTTTAAGAGGTTATTTCCATATACATGACCTATTAATGTACTATCTTTTTTAGATTATTACACTGTTGGTTTTCTATTTGAATTTATCACTTGAACCACTAAGATGTATAAGTCTCCATGATACAGAGCCAAGTTAGATGATGTTGATGCAAAGTTCCTTTTTTTTTGCTGCTTGCTGTTACTTAATATTTAATATTTAATGCTGTTGTGTTGGACCTGGAACTTGAGTCATTTCCTGTGTTACTCTACATTTCCTTTTCTGCAGGAGTACCCTTGAGGTCTTGTAATTTGCAGGCAACGGGGAGTTTCTATCAAGATTTTGACCAGTCTTTAATTATTTACCATGTCAAAGATTCTCTAATGTTTTTATTGCCCCCTCATGAGCCATTTACTAAAAAGCAATTTGCTGTTTTGGAGATAAATTAGCTTTATTTTTACTTGTTGTAATACACAGCAAAAGAGCTGTAAATGGGCTTTTTTTTTTTTCAGGTCATCAGAGATCCTATTAAATTCTACTACCCTCATTTTTCACATTCTTAAAAGATCTATTTTTGGCCTTGTTAATAACAACAAACGTCTTGACATTTTAATGCTGCAGTTGCCTTTTCCTAAAGCAAATAGATAAAAGAGGAGGTGAACTTGTACTGTAATTTGTTACCTTGTTTAGCAGTCCTACAGAGAGCCAGGTGACAGCTGGACAGCACTGAATGTTAGCCAACATGTACTTTATGTCCCCAGCTTGGTCTACCACGTGGGACTTGCATTGTACCACAAAGGAGAAGGGCTTTTATGGAGGCTAAATCCACAGGTGTGGGAGGAAAACAGCTGGGAAAGCTTTGGTCCCGCGTTGTGGGTCTTGTCTTGATGTACCCAATGCAGTTCCTTGCTAAAATGGGGTGGTGAACTGTGTCATCACACAACTGCCCATCTAATGGGGGTATAACTCCCAATTTTCATCTCTCCCTGAAATCTGTAATATAAGTCCTGTCACTTTTATGAAGATTTTGATACAAAAGATCAGGTTTGGTTGCTGTGGATTAAAGCTCAGTGAGCAATGCTGCTCTCTAGAGTGTTCACTTCTTTCCCCTCGTTTGATGTAGTTAGCACATTTCTAAAGTCCATCAAGTGGCCGAAATAAGCTGGGGTGGATCTGGAGGGCAGGAACAGACTTGAGAGCAAAGGAAAGTTGGTTCCAGAAAGTTTGTTTAAATAGTTTTCTCTGCATTCACAAATCAAAAAAATGGGAGTTTTTGGTTTGGTTTCCCTTTACAGCCACCAGAATTAACTGCTTGAAAACCAGCTGTAAACTTACAAAACAAGGCTAGGCTATTCCATAATATTGTGCCTCTTCACATCATTTTAAATCAATAAGGCATTTCATGTATAAATGAATGGGGCTGGTAGGTAGCTTACTTCTTCAGTCATTTCCAATACACGTTTGTTTCCATGTCACTGTTTGAGTCATGTGCAAATATGTGTCTGTATTTATGTATACAAACAAGCTCTTCCTTGAATGACACGTATTATGTAAAATAAACTACTTGTATGCAAGGAGCTTTGTCTGTGATACACTGTGATTAATTTCTAACTCTGCTTCGCATGCCACTTTGCAGTTTATGGAATAACCTTGATACTGTCTAGATATTAGTGCAAATTTACATTTATAGAGGGCAATGCATGGTGGAGCACACTAAGTGTGCTTAGAGACTTGGCACGCATGTATGAAAAGTAGTTAGAGGAAACAATTCACTGCTGGAATTTAGCAGCTCTTCATGTACATTTGGAACTTCAGTATCTAAGTATTTCTAATACTCCTATCTTTGGTTTATGGCATCCTCCACAAATGTTATGAAAGTGTATTTTAAGAAGGGTGGAATTCTACCTACTCATTCCAGTTTTAGCTCATTTAAGAAGATAGTTAAACCTTACAGTTTCAAAATCAGTTTTCCAACCAAAAAAAAAGAAATGTTATAAAAAAAGAAGGGTTTGGAATCAAACCCTGCCTGATAAATTTTCTCTTGTCATCCAGTCTTCATTTTCCATGGACTTTAATTGATAGCCATCTCGATATTAAAAGGTAGGCCAAAATCCTGTGGTATACTTGTAAAAACCAATACGGACAAATAGCAACCGAAACAGTAAAGCATTGACTATCACTACTTGGAAGTACTTTTTGAAGGATTTAGGGAGAAATTAAATACACACAAGCCATTTTATTTGTTTCAGGAAACTAATTATGCTTTCTGTATTTCTATGAAATGTGACAATTCTCTCCTTAGACCCAGTCCTGAAAGTGATGGAGAGAGTGGAATTATATTTAATTAAAATTATTGGTAACATAAATTTATATATGCAAAGGAATAGTTAAAAGAAAATCTCTATGTTTATCTTTGTCTCTTTAAGAACCAAGAATTTTCAGGAGTTTCACTGATTCTCATGGTGATATATGTGAAAGTCTGCAAAATATAACCCTGCAACTAGTCCTAGTCACTCTAGATGCCCAATTTCCCTTTTAAAATCTATTTATGTAATACGTATTTTAATTCTCATCCATGTCATGATTGTTGTGGCTTTTCATTTCAAAAATCAACAGTTATTGTCTAATACAAAAAGATCTGAGGAATACATGGTTTTCAGCTGAATTTTTCGCCATTATTTTTTCTGAGGTTTTGTTTTTTCCACCTAATTGCAGCAGATGTACATCCTTCTGTATTGGCTATATGTCTTGATCTGTAGATTCTTTCTTTTAACTGTAAAACCCTAATTTCTCTTGCATTCATTTCCAAACACTAAGCTATTATTAAAATGCTGTTTGGAAGACATTGGCAGATGATCAGAATGTCTAGAAAAAAACAGGGAGAAAATGGTAAATATTATCTAGAAAAATAATAGGAAGCATTAGTTGCAGCTGCCATGCTTGAGCTGCATCTTGCAATGCTAGAAGTGGGTATTCAAGGGAGAGGTGACTTTACAGAAGTACCTTACAGTCTAGGACTGGCACACTAGAAAAAGAAAAGTTTGAGAAGAAAACTCTTGGGTATCCTGAGTTCTACATTCTCATTCCACTGTCATAGGGATAATATAAATATGTATTTTCTGGAATTTTTTCCCTGCGATTTTGGGTATTCACAAAAGCACGGAATATATGAGTTGGAAGGGACCCACAAGGATCATCAAACTCCATCTCCTGACCCTGCACAGGACAGCCTCAGGAATCATACCATTAGCTTCCCAAAAGTTTCTGGGAGGGATTTGTACCCACGGAAACTACAGTTTCAAACTCAGTTTCTGAGTAGTGAGAAAAAAAACAAACAAAAAAAGATCCCACACTTTGCAGAGCTTGAAATTGGTGTAAGCAAGTAGACCATAAGGTACTAATTGTAAGGAAAATACACTTTTTTCCATCAGTTGGGATTTTGAACACATAACAGGCATGCTAAGGGCATGATTATGCCTGATGGAGTTGTTGTTCAGAGGGTGTTTATAATTAGAGATACTTCCAGTGTTTTGTCCTATCCAATTTGTTCATTTTGATGAAGAATCAATAGCACTATCCAAAATAATTGGGAAAATTAGTAGCAACTAATGTAACACAATATGCATGTCTTCCTTGTTATAACTGGCATTTAGGCACGGCCTTGGCAGAGTGGCAGCACATATGCAGAGGCTGGAGAATCTGCAAACTGACAGCTGCTTAGATTTTGATCATTCTTCAATTTCAAATACATTCTTTGTAGCAGTGAAAACAGATGAGGAGGCAGGGAAGCTTTACAAAAGACAGCGTCCCCGATAAGGATAAGTATCTCATTGCTAATTGAAGGAATGTCTGCATTATTTCTGCAAATGCCAATTTTGTTGTTCCTCCCAAGCTGTTACTTACAGACTAGAAGATTTTGCTTAACTGCATTCACTTATTCTGAGGCTTTAAAAGCATAAAACCTACAGCTAAATACATGTCTCAAATGAAAACCAGAAAACCCAAACCAATCTCTTTGTGTGTGTATGTGCGTATTTTGTTTCATTTTAGAGAAAGAAGTTTTATTTTATTAGATCATATGTAAAGGGAGAAATATCCTCAAAAGATATAAAGAATTTAAATTAAAAATTATTGTTCCTCTTTCTACTTCTGATTTCAGAAAATGAATAAATGTTGTGTTCCTAGTGAAACAGAGAGACATTTGTCTATGTTGGGAATCCAGAAGTGGGAGAACACAGATACAAAAACATACCTAATCCATTAATGATCCAACTGCACAAAGTGAGAGGAAGATCTGTGAAGATCTTGCCATGTTATTCTTGTAATATAAATTAGTTTTTTTCTGGAGTCACATACTTCAGTATCTATTAATTCATGTAACTGCTGCTTTGTTCCCAGTCCATCTAATCAGTGAATGATTTTGTATTTTCCAGTGGCTGGTGTAAAAGGTGTGGTAGAATAAGGACAGGCACTCGGAAGATTCTCGGGATGTGACGGAAAGACAGGGCCCTTCCCCCATCATGCTCTGTAGTATCTTATCAGCCCCTATGGTATGCGACCCTTCCTGACTTCAGTACTTTTCCATTCCTTTACTAACCCCACCTAGCCAGCCCCCTGTGACGTAGTGAAGCCCCCAGACTATCTAACCCCACGAAGTAGGGTAATAAACGCCATTTGCCGTCCACTAAGTTAGTGTCTTGCGTGTCTGTGGCCCGAGTGGCTCGGGTGAGGCCAGGCTGCTGTGCTGGCTTTTGAAACCAGGTCGTCGCGCCTTCCCTAGAAGGCAACAAAAAGGATTGAATGAATGGCTTATTTTAAGTACAACTTTTACTATGTTTCCCAAAGTATTAAGTTGGGTGTTTTTTGTTTTGGTTTTTTTTGGGGGGGTTGGTTTTTTTTTGCTGATTGTTGTTTTTTTTGTGAGGGTGTTATAAAGCTGTATCAAAGAACAGACAATTCACAATCGGAGTTATTCTGGCATTTGGGGAGATGGTATGAGACAGCAAACAAGAGCGAAGGGACACATAGATTAAAAATATAATCTTGTAATTCTTGGCTTGTTCTCTCAAAGAAAAATAAAAAAAGAAGACACCAACACAGTAAATGGAACTAGATGGCATACTTTCATAGTGTATTTCTCTATGAA
Source organism: Nicator chloris (assembly GCA_013400495.1). Classification (NCBI taxonomy): domain Eukaryota; kingdom Metazoa; phylum Chordata; class Aves; order Passeriformes; family Pycnonotidae; genus Nicator; species Nicator chloris. The sequence continues at coordinate 11,320 of WAAE01013045.1, forward strand.
AATTCATGTCCAATATGACTACACAGGCTATAAATCAACAGCGTGAATTAGAAAAGTCCTGGAAGCTGCAATCTAGTTTGATCTAGAAATGTCCTCAGAATCAAAAGCAAATTCTTGGTAGGTAGCCTCACTCTAAGCTGCATTTCCAGACATTAATTGGGGATTAAATGGTATATGGAATCCTCCTAGAGTGGATTAGTTGAATTCCCTCATAGAAGTAGTAGCAGGC
>WAAE01013046.1:0-65519 GCA_013400495.1 Nicator chloris
CCCAGGCTTACATTCAGGATCAAGCTACGTAGCCAGAGTGACTTTGACAATAATTCAGTTGTTTTAGAAGCTCCACTAATTCTGGTACCCATTCTTTTGTGAGGATTGCACCCATCTGTGCAGCTCTGCCTAGCTATGTCAGCTGATAGCCCAGTCTCCAAAGCAGTTGAGATCCCCCTGTATCGGATCTGCTGAGGTCTGTCTTAGAAGTCTCATCAAAAGACATCTTAATTTCTGGTTTTTGCAACTCAGTTGTACTTTTAGCTGCAGCTGACCTCAGGCTTTGGCTCCTCTTCTTTTGCTTTGCCTTCTAGTTCCCATTTTTGTTGGCATTATGCCATCTTTTTCCTTAACAGCCTGTCTTGGGCATCAGCCTGGCATTTTACCTCTTTGGTTTAAGGATTTTGATTCTAGACTTCAACTGACATGGAACAAGGTCTTGCTTTGCTCCTTGAATGTCTGTTCCTCAGCTGCTCTGTCTTTCTGCCCTTGGTCACAGTGACTTACAACACCTGATTCTTATTCACATCCCAAAAATCCATTAGTATCCCGAAAGTCATGGTCAGGAGAAATAAACTGTCCTTTGTGGCTTCCTTTGATTTCAGCATCTTTTCCCATGTACTATCACTGATCAGTGTGACGGATCACACTGGGCTCCTGTGATTTGAACACTGCAGCTAGAGGCCATATAATTCTGTTTGCCTCTTGGCTGCTCTTAGACCTTACCTTTTTCAGACTGCTTTGTTTGATCAGCAATGGAATCTTTTGCCCATAAGTCAGTATCAGGGCAGTTCTGAGTGTTGGGTATTTTCTGTCTCAAAGAGGAGGTTAGGACAATGACATCTTTAATACTTAAAAAAGTTAGCTGTGTCTTCACTTTTTGGTTTAGGGTAGTGACTGTAGTCTTACTTATTCCTATTTTTGTTTCAAAGAGAGGATTGGTTTATGTCTGTTAACTTCAAGTTGGCTGTGTCCACACAGATATCAGAGTATTTCACTAGATGTATCTTTATTTCTGACAGTGAGTCAGAACTATGACTAACACAAAAGATTTAGACAGCAAAAGACAGTCTTACTGGTGTTTTGAGAGAGGTTGCAATCCATCAGAGCCAGAGCAGACCTTCTAGGCATATATGTATTCTATATATTCTAGCCAAAAGACTGAGGAAGGAACTGACAGACTAGCAACAATGTTTTTATCAAATTACGCTTTGCTCCCACTGAGTTCTTCACTGATTTATTGTGCATGGAGTATTCCTTTCACAGAACATGTTCCAAACCGTGCAAGTTCTGGCTGTACAACTGAATACAACTTGCTGTCCCACTTCTGTGTCATGCATGAGGATGCTTTTTCACTAGGATGATGGGAGTGATCAAGGCATTTCTGCATGATTTCACCTAAATAGTATTTTCATTGTGCTGGAGGTTTCCATTCACATCCTGTGTCAAAAGGCTTTACCCTTTTGAGGTTCGAGATTATATAGCAATATACGTGATATAGCAATATACAAAATAAACAGTGCTATACCTAGGCCACTGGAACATGGCTGTATACCCAGGAGAAATGTATGAGCACAGCCACTTACCTATAGAAAGTGTGAAAATGTTTGCAGTATCTTTCATTGTTTGACTGCATGACTTTTGCAGGCACACTCCACTAAAGCTCAGGCAGTGTTAGTGGCACTGCTGAGAGCAGTCTTCATCTGCAAAACCGCTTTGCTTACTGACTGTGTCCTTCCTGAGATGTGAGCACTCTTGGAGTTCAGCCATTTGCCCTAATCCCTGCCATTGCTCTTTAGATAGAAAATTCCCACAACCACGTCCAGTTGAATGCTTAGTCAAGCAGAATCTGAGTGGATACAGGGAAAGTCCATGAAAGATATGACTTTATTTACAAGAAACTCAATTTCTTCAAAACGTGTTGCTGAATGTTCTAATACTATTCCTTCTCAGGAGCCCTTCTGATGTTGGACAGGTGAGGAGGAACTGAACTGACTGGATGCACTTTGACTGATATGCTCATGCACTGATGATCAAGTTGCCTGGAAGACAACATACACACATCTGGAATGCTACTCCTAGTTAAATTAAAAATTAGCTAATCTTGAGTGACAGGTTGTATGCAGGAAAAACAACCTGGTAAACTTCTCCAGGAAGTTGTGTTGGGGGTAATGCATATTGGTTTCCTGTTTGCAGGAGCACCAGAACTTTTACTCCAGTGACATGTCCTTGGGCTACCTAGTACTCTCTGTGAAGTATGAACAGATTGAGAAACAGGAAAATCTACGCCTGTTGCTGAGGTAACATTGCCTGTTATTGAAGTGTATTCTGCTGTGCTGTGTCTTGTCTTACCTTGTGCTCCCTCTGCATAGATATGGGTGTGAATTTCATGTCTTTCTTCTGGAGAGAAAAGAAACTGCAAAGAAACCTTTGAGCCTTTTTTTTTTCTTGCCTTCTGCTCTTGGGTTGCACTCAGCAGTTTCCTTAAAGAAGATGGTGTGGTGCTTACAGGTGCATCTTTGTAGTACCTGTGTGGAAAATACCTGTTCTTCCCTCAAATAGAAAGTTTTTCTGTTTATTCTGTCTACTTAGAGACATGTGAGTACTTTTTAGGAGATTATGGATTCCCTAATGGAGGACAGCCTAGCCCAGGCTTTGTACTTGAGACTAAGGCTCCCTTGAAGGTGATCTAGAACATTCCCTAGATTCCCGGGGCAATGAAGCCATAACCCTTAGAGAGGGTTATGGAGAGAGACATTACCTAGAGATAGCTTCTGAATGAACTACAAGAAGAACAGAGAACTTGTGTAGGTGAGAGGCCACTGCAGAGAAGCTTTTTACTGCACTATGGGCTGAGTGCACTCCCACTAGGCAATGCTACTGGAACCAAGTGATGTACAGTTGCTGCTGACAAGGATTTGTCCAGGATAGAGGGAAAAAAATGGTTGTGTGGGAATTAGCCACAAGAAAATCACTGATGGGTTTCCTCCAGTGTCTGCAGAGAATGATTCAGACTGCCAGCAATAATCTGGGAGTAAAGAGAGAGCCTGTTTGTGAGCTGTGCGTGGGAATGTTTATCTTCTATGTGGAAGAGACCAGGGAAGAACAAAAGGGTAGTTATTACTCTATTAAGATACTTTATTATATGCAGTACTTTTTGCTCAATAGCTTGTTTATAATGGTTTGAAGAGGCTTTCAACAGCTCAGTATTTCTTCTTCCTTAGAAAGATATCTCTCCTTAAATACACATATAAAGAGGAAGGCAGCTTTCCTCTGTCACCTTTCTGGAACAATGCTACACCAATTTCTATGTCCTTTACTTTGCATAGATCTGCTTTCCTAGGCTGTTTCTAAAAGACCTTTTAACAATCTTTCAAGCCCTCACTGATTATAGGGATCCCTTATAATTCTGTGTCCGTGAGCTGTATTTTGACATTTAGATTTCTGTGAAAAAAAACGGGGGTGGGGGGGAAGCAAAATACTTCTTCAGGGCAGACAAGAGTGCAAAGGAGCAAAGACACTAAGGGCTCCTGTTTTGTCTTCCTCCGCTCACCACAACAAGTGACGGGCAGTAAGAAGTGAAAATTCCTTGTTTTTCTAGTGATTCTATGCACCACAGTTAAAATGAACCCTCTGGAATTAACTGCTTTAACAGTACTCTGAAGAAATGGCTAGTCTATCTTTCAAGAACCAGTGTTGCTTTTGTCTCCCTTCAGCCATGTCTCTAATGCCTTTTTTGTTTTGTGTCAGGACTCGTACTGGCACCAAACATGATCTAATTCCCATTTCCTGTCTGAATGAGTTTCCCAATGCTGTTCAGATGGCAAAGGTGAGATTCATGCTTGCCTGTTTGTCTTAAGGCCTCATTCTTCAAGTTATTTTCACCTCTGTCCTCCCATTTCCCTCTTTTTCTACTGTTCCCCAGTAGAACTGTCATATAGTTCCCTTTTACCCTTCCATTTGCCTTCTCTTCTTTCTCTTCTAATTTTACCTCAGAATTTTTGCCTGAAGGGGCTCCTGTCAGATAATTATAAACAGTGCCTACACTCTAATGCCTGCAGCAAGCCAGGACACATGATAATCACACTTCTGTTTCTCTGTCTCTCTTACTCAACAGCTACTGTGTGAGGATGTGAATGTTGAACGCTTCTTTCCTGTCCTGTATCCCAAGGTACAGTGTTCTGAGATGTCTGTATATCACTTTTCTGTCAAAGTCTGGCTAATGACATGCAGCTGAGATAATTTCTCTTTTCATTACCTCAGGCCTCGCAGCTTATTGTTGCATTTGATGAACATGTCATAAGCAATAACTTCAAATTTGGGGTCATCTACCAAAAACCTGGACAGGTAAGACTGATCAGATCCCATGGTACTTGGGGGAAAATGCAAAGAGTCAGTTTTCTTAGCTTAAAGCCTGTAATAGCAATGTCTGCACTGTCCAGAAGCAGTGGTGTGGAGGCAGCAGTGTTTGTGCAGTGCCGTGGTTCCTTTGGTTTGCCTCTTCCACCTACATCATCTCTGGCAGTACAGGCTTTGTGGATCTCTGAACCCTAACTCTAACCCTCATGGCAGCTTGGGGCTGAGGCACAGGACCCCAGCACCATGGGGGGCCCAGATCAGAAATGTATTCAAGCAGAGATGGTTGCTGGTTGAACTGTCTATAGAAATTACTGCCTGTACTCCTTGTGCTTCTTACTACTTCTGCTTTCCTTCTGTAGACAACTGAAGAAGAAGTCTTCAGTAACACAGTAGAGAGTCAGGGTTTCCTGGAGTTCCTGGATTTCCTTGGTGACAAGATCCAGCTGCAGGATTTCCGTGGGTGCGTACCCAGTGCAGCTGGAAAGCCAGATTAAGTTAGGGAACATTATGTGTTCAGAGGCTTCCAGAGAAGTGCTTCTGAATCCCAGTGCAGATGAGGAAGCCCCAGATGTTTTTGTCAGCCATCATGTCTGGGAACTAGTTGGAGCTTAGGTCTCTGCCACTATTTTGATTTAAAGGTCTCCTGATATCTCAATCTGACCCGCAGTATCGGCAAAGAATAATTTTATTTGGCAGTGCAAATACAAGTTTGTTTCACAGTGGTATGGGGCAGTATTGTTTCAGGCTCTTTCTGTGAGACGTCCCATCCCTTCTGTAGTTCTAACATATGGAGTGTGTTTCTCAGAAGACTGCCAAGGAAGGGTAGCTACTTTAAGGATCCCTGGTTTAACTTCATAGCTTTTAGCAAGCTGGTATGTTCGCCAGCACAAGCATGGTGCAGCTTCAGTCAGTTCATTGGTTTGGGGAAGATTTGGTACCTCACTATGACTGATTTCCTAAAAATTACCTCTGATAGTCCTGATGTACTACTGTTACTGATACTGTCTGTCTTCTCTCTGCTCTCTCATTTCTGTACTGCCTGACCTATGGCGTGGATTTGCTCAGGTTCCGGGGAGGCTTGGATGTTACCAGAGGTCAAACAGGCACTGAGTCAGTCTATACAAATTTCCGGGGGAAGGAGATCATGTTTCACGTGTCCACAAAGCTTCCCTTCACAGAGGGAGATTCCCAGCAGGTATCAGAAGGAGGAGTAAGGATTACAACAGTGTGGCTGGGAGGGGAGGGGTATTTGAAGAAGGACTGCATAGAGGGGAGAATGACTCACTGTATAATGTTGGGAGTTATGGCAAAAGTAGTGATGGGGGGGTTGTTGAACAGATGGGTTTGAGATGCTAGGCAGACTGCTGTTTGAGATCCCATTCTGCTCTTTTTCATCTGCCTTCTCTCTTCATCATTTCTTTCCTTTCCAGCTTCAGCGGAAGCGTCACATTGGGAATGATATTGTAGCCATCATTTTCCAGGATGAAAGCACACCTTTTGTCCCTGATATGATTGCTTCTAATTTCCTACATGCTTATGTCGTAGTTCAGCTCACTCATAGCACCACTGGGGACACTCTCTACAAGGTAACCAGGATCAATACATTAACCTGCACTGATTTTGATCCTTGAAGTGGAAATGGGTTCTTGGGCCTTTGGGAGAGGTGCAGGTTCAGCCAGATGTCGTCCTGATTTCTTGAGTATCTGCACCTGAAAGCAGAGTTAAGTTGTATGCTTTTCAAAGTAGCTGATTAATTTATGAAGCTTAAAGCTTTGGAATTGAAGCAGAAAGAATTCAGGGGAAAAATTTTGTTTACATTGAAGAGCACGAGCCACAATTGATCCCACTTTGGGGGTTGTCTCACTTACATTGTATAGGTGAGGTAAAATTCATGTCTGCATTGCCTGTGCTGCACAGCACAGTGCTTGCAGCTTGCACTGCCTGAGGCTGCAGGTGAGATACAGCTGGTTGACCTAACTATGGAATCCAAGCCAGCTACACCTGCTTCTGGGGATTCCAGAACTGATGCCCATCTGGCAGGGAAGTGTTACCTTTTAGGGCCTTCCAGCTGAAAGAAGCCCTGCTAGAGCCCAGATTAATCATCTGCAGCCTTTGGACACAGCTTGTTCTCTCTCTGACGTGACTCTGTATGGATATTTGTATAACTTCGTGTTCAACTTTCAGTGATGCTGAGAGAGCAGAAAATATAAAGAAACTTGGATTTGTGATGGATTTTCTGTTGTAGAAACATTTTAATCCAAGTGCCATGTGTTGTGTTATGTAGGGATTTTGATATGGTGATGATGAGTCCTTATGGAGGTCTACAGGAACATCAAGAATATCAAAATTAGGACAGTGTCATTAGGACAAGAGGGTGTTGGTGATGGAGGAACCACCTTCCCTTGTTCCCTGTGCTTTGGGCAGCTGGTTTGTAATGAAAGCCTTGTGTTGACCAGTCCACGGAGTTCCAGTTCTCCTCTTGGACTCTGTTTTGTAGGGCACAAAAATTCACTGGACTTTTTCATGACAAGCAAAGTGCTGGGAAAGCTTACTATTTGTTGTGTGTCTTCCTGCCATTGTTTTCATCTTTGCCTGTCTGCAGTACCATCTTTTTTTTTGTCAGTGTAATAGGGCTGCTTCATTCCACGAAGAAGAAATCATTCCAGTAATCACCCTAGAGCCAATGCAGAGTTTTCTGTAAAGGCTTTTCTGAAGGGGCTTTAACTGATACTGCCTTGAGTACACAAACTGTAGTACACAAAAGACTGCCATTTGAAAGATTTCTTTGCCATCCCTTGTTCCATTTACTTAAGCTTTAGTGCCTACTGTTAAATTGGAATATTAATTGAATTTATTTCACAGAACCAATTTTTGCAATCAGAAAACTAAAAATGCAAAGCAGGATTTTAACTGGTAGATATCTATTTAGGAGAGAGATGGGGGCTTTGTAATTAGGGGAGGTGGCCTAAAATGTGAGAAATCTGAATTAAATCAAGAGCCCATTTCCTTATTCCTCTCATTAAACTCACACCTCTCAGTGACTCTGTGACATTTATTTGTTGTTGTTTTGAGGCAGTTATGGTTGTTATGACACTGTTCCCTTTTGTATAGAAGGACAAATAATGGTCTTGTTTCATCTCAAACATGACAAAAACCCCCCTGTGAAATAGTGTGAAGTACTGTATGTATTTGGTAAGATAGCTACATATAATTATGGGTAAGTGCTGAAGAAACAAGTGACTGTAAAAACTGGACTGCATTACAGTTAGTTCTTTAGACATTGGTATGTCAGGTAGGAGCATGCTAAAAATAAAACAAATGAAACCTATCTCTTACTGGGAAAATGCATTTGCGTGTTTACAACCTGTGACTCACAGAGGCAGTGGCACTGAGATAGTCCTCTCAGTGTGCAGCATATCTCCACCAAGGATTCTCTGTAAAAAAAAATAGGTCAGTACAACCACACTGACAAAGCTTCTTTAGTGGAGGTTAATCTTGCAGGCTGAATAGGAGTATTTTTTGTTCCTATATATACTGGTTATACTGGTTATTTTTTAAAATAATTTTTTAAAAAGCAGTCAGTTCAGCATTTTTATTGCTCTTACTGTGTGCACATCTAGCTGACTGAGTTTCTGGGAGATAAATGAGCACATCCATCCACCGCGTTCAGGAACAGAGGGATGCACAGGACACTATATTACATCTCTTTTGTATAGATAAATTATTTAAGAAGAATCAGATCTATCATAGTAGTTTGATGGTCTTACTTGTGTTCCGATACTCATTTTTTTCCCCTTATATTATTTCAGGTTTCAGTCACAGCCCGAGATGATGTCCCCTTCTTTGGACCGCCTCTGCCAAATCCAGCCATATTTAAAAAGGTTTGTTTCTCCGGTCCAGTGCTCGTTGGCAGGGGATGTGGTGCACACGCTTGTGTTCTGGGTTGGTATTGTCAGTCTGGCAAGAGCACTTATGAGGTCCAAAGAGTAGTAAGCAGAGGTTTTATAATGAGATATTTTTACTTTCATCTCCAGTTTAGTCTAGTCTTCATCCTGTCTTGTAGAGTGCAGAGTTTCGTGAGTTCCTTCTGGTCAAGCTCATCAATGCTGAGTACAGCTGCTATCGAGCTGAGAAATTTGCTAAATTAGAGGTGGGTCTGTTACCTGGCTGCTTCAATTAAAAATTATAATTGTATATATAATAAATTTATTATTATCAGATAAAGAAAATAAAGTAAAATTTCTGACTTCTAATTTTGTGTTGCTAAGAAAGGAAGATAAAATGTGATTTTATACTCAGTTATGGGATATTTTCTTAATATTTCTTAGCAGGTGTGATAGAATATGAACAGGTACATTTTAACATAAATATCTTATCCTCAAGTAAGGATGGGAATATGATGCATATATTTTTCTGGAGGAAATTCTGTATTAGCTGAAATTCAGTATTATGCTACAGGATGCCTGCTGATACCACTGATTTTTGTTACAGACTGCTGTTGCCTGATCTAGAAAAAACCCCGTATTTCTGTTTCATCTGCTGTAAAGAAGTGTCCTTTATGACTTACTTTAGAAAGAGTTTAAAAGGGCTGGGTGTTACTGCAATATATTCTGTAACTATGCAGTTAAAACCACTTCATACTGTTTAAAGTAATTTTCATGGGGTTTTGTTGTCATTGTTGGAGTCTGGGGGTTTCTATTTGTTGGGGTTTTTTTTAAGAAGGATGTGAGACATTGAAAAAACAGGAAAAAAAATCTCTACTGCCAGTAAAAGCTGCTCTCATTCCCCATGCTGATGCAGGAAAGAACACGGAGCGCCCTCTTGGAGAGCCTTTTTGAGGAGCTGCAGCTCCGCAGCCGCAGCATGATGGGATTACCTGTAGGGGAGGATGACAAGATAGAGAATGGCAGTGGGGGCTTTCTCGAGAACTTCAAGGTGAGCCTTTCTAAAAAACCTACAGTGTGGTCTAGAATGCCATACTGGCCCTTAGAAGTCAAACTCTTTATGCTTCGTGCTGATGTCGTGTCAGATGTGGTTTTGTTCTGTGACTTACAGAATAAGGAGTCAGTGCTTGCAAGAGGAATTGTAATAACTAGGAGCAAGGGGCTTTCAGTTCCTACAGCAGGTCTCTTTCAATTCATTTTCATTATAACTGAAAGAATTGCAGGAGCCACTGCAAGAGTTTCTAACTTATCTCTGAGTGTACTGTCTAGAAAACACTGTGATGCTTTACTTACCCTCTAAAAGCCAGAGTTAATTTATCTTTTTCAGTGTAAATGGCATGTTAGGGGGTTTTTATTGTTGATTTTTTTAATAGACCAGGTGACAGAACTTTCTTTTAGAAGTGATAAAGATGATTGATATGAGAAAGCAAAGACTTTGTATGAATGGGCAAACTGAGTTTTGAACTGGCTATATAGAGAGAATTTTTATTGCTTTCCTATTCTATCTACTTGCCCTTTCCCACTTAGGTGGGCAGTGCCTTGCCACTTCTTATTATATAATAAGTTACCTCTCTGGAAAGAGAGATGTGTTATAAATAGCGTTTCTTCAGATGACTTTATGGCTTTGTATGGTGGGTCAATTAGAGTTAATAAGGTCTGTAAAACAAACCTGTTCACAAATATGTTTGGTAGCCATGTGCATAGCTTTGGTCAGGTCTGGGATGCCTTGGTGAGGTGTATTTTTACATACAAACTGCATTTGCTACTAACCATGAATTCCAACCCATCCATGTCTTACACTAATTCTCCCAAAATGTCCTTTTATGACTTCTGGCAGATGCTGTGATTTGCATGTCATACATACCAATGACATTTGTAAAAGGCTGGAAAAAGCTGAGTTAAGTCAAAAAATGGCTTTTTCAAATTTTGATATGGCTGCTTTCCCATTGAAACCAGAACTCAAGTTCATATGAGACTGAACCTCACAGCCTTGAATAGGAGTTTGATTTTGTGTTTTATAGCCTGTACTGGATAGGACTGCTCCAGGTGATGCTGTTTCATCCACTGTGCTGGGATACTGGTAGGAAACTTCTATTCATTGTCATAGGAGAAGGGAAGTGAAACTTGAGAATATTCTTGAGTAAGAGCTCTTCCCAGAGCTCCATGAATCAGCTAGGACCCAAACAGGGCAGTATCTAATGTGCTGCCTTCTAGGAGTTAGGATCTGTGTGGTTCTGGTGTCGGTCTGTCACAACTTCCCACTCAATCTGTGGTGCTTCTCACACTACCCTACCGTGTGCATGTCTATATGTGTATATCTGTGTTTGTCTGTTTCCCTGCCTCCCTCCTGTTCAGCGGGTGATCAGAGGCCGCAGCCAGAGCCTGGATACCATGGGGATATCCATGAGAAAGCAGCAGCCAGCCACCCTGCCCAGCCGCCCAGCTACAGCTGGCCTTGCCCTCAGCCAGAGTGTCGCCGAGGGCCCTAAGGCCATTGCTGCGGTAAGGTATTCGGGTGGGCTGTAAGAAGAGAACCCGGCATACCTTTGTAACCTCTCACACATTTCCTTTCCCTATTAGTTTGTCCTCTTGTCCCACTGTGAATCTTTTTGTTGTATCATCCCATTTCACGAGTGGTGACAGCATGTGTTGCAGTCTTTTGTGTCTGTGCCCATCTCTAGCCCCAGTTCATGTGTAAACTAGAGCTNCCTTTCTTATTTGATAGGGATACTAAACATATGTGACCAATGAATTTAAAAATCTATCAGAGATCTTTCCAGAAAAGGATCCATGTTTCTGATGTTGAAAGTATGGTTACCTTGGCCAAGGTGCATCCAGCTGGTTGTGGTCTTTGCACTGGTGATGTCAATACAGGCAAACTACAAAAAAAAAAAATCTCTGAGTAAGCCAAGAAGGTGTCATTCAGTGTGAAGATTTCTTGGTGACAGTTTACTTGGTTGTATGCATTCTTTATGTCAATACAACAAAGTCACAGCGTACTAATGATTTGGGTTTGCTGCCTCCTTTGCTCCTTTAACTTCTGGTCTTCTTTGCCTTTCTGGTTCTGCCTTTCCTCTCACCATACAAGGATACTGCCCTTCCCAAGCCTGTTTCTCTGCATACTGGCTGTGTTCTGCCTTTCTTTATTTATATCTCTGTCCCTTTCTCACACCACCGTTGTAAGCCCTGGCTGCTCTTGCTTGCTGACAGAAAGCACTCCTTGCACAGGTGGAACTGAGCTCTTGTATTGCAGTAAAGGAAGGATCTAGATCCACGTTGCAAACTCTTCTCCTATGCTTTCAGCTCTCCACAGCTTTTCCTGTCTTGTTCCTCTCCTTTCTGTCATGCTTTCCTTTTTTCTAGTCTTTTGCCTTGCCTGGTAGGAGCCCGTCACGTACTCGAGCCAGCCGCTTCCACGGGCGACGGAGTAGTGCCATTGGCATTGAAAACATACAGGAGGAAAAGAGGTATGAGCTGTGGGGAGACGAGACAAAGAGGGTAAAAAAACAAAGAGGAGATGGGAAAAGGAATATAGAAAGGCCCATATAGGCAGAGGGGGAACCGTCAGGAATGAGAACTAAAATGGAAATGGTTGGAATGGGAAGAAAAGGGACTGTTTATTGGCTGATGGAGAAATGGACAAATAACAGAAACAGACAAAATTAAAAGAGGATGTTTGGAATTGGAGAGAATCAGTATTTGAGGAAGAATGGAGGAAATGGGTGGAGGAACATTATAAGATGACTCTTAAATATTGTGCAAGTATGACCCAGGACTCTTGAGTTTCCTGTTCTTCACTCACCACTTTTCGAAGAGAATCAGATGAAAGGCTGGTATTTGGGAAGGGGATGCTTGATTGTTTGAGGTTTTTTATGTTAAAATATTCAAATAGGCAAAACTTCTGGTAACTTGAAGGATTTATTTAAAAAAGCTTTAAGTCCAAATGACTAGTGTTTAAGTTAGATTGTCTGAGAAATAATTACAATTAATGTATAATATACTGCTTCAAGGACTGATTTGGCATATTTGACAGAATTATAACCATTCAAAAGTTATCTACTGGTCACAAGAAATTATTTAGTTAAATTATAAATTTCTCTCAGCTCTAGCTGAGACAACTTTTTAAGATCATACAGAGTCTTAAAAGTCATGTGAATGCTCTGCCTCTAATATGCAGTTTTTCAAGTTGCAAGAATTCCAGGAAACAGCTTAAAGACTGGATGCAAAAGGGGGAAAGTCATCTCTAATGTGGAGACTAGTTGTTTTAGGAGGAAATGACTGCATTTTCCTGTCTTTCTTAATGAGGTGCCGATGACCTAATCTGAATAAAATTAGAACTTCTTTTGAGAAAAATTAAATTTTCAGAGACAACTGCCCTGTAATAGTCTAAGTTATCACAGTAGCCACAGCCCCTCACTACTTTAAATACTTTTGTACCTGAGGCAGCTGTGTCCTTCAATCCATTACTTTGTGTACAACAACCATTTCTATCCCCTTGAAGGATCTGTAAAATTTTCCTACTACAGGAAAAACCTCTGGATTTATTTTCTCTTTTTTTTTTTCCCTTGCTCTTTGCTTGGAGGGATCTGATGAACTAATTGGCTTATTTAGTTTCCTTTTGCTTACTTGTAAACTTAGATGTGAGGAACAGGGAGCCTTAGCTTCTATTTTCTGAAAGACTTTTTGGGTCATTCTTGAAGGTGCAGTTTCACTAGCAACTGCTCTAACAGTTCATTGTTATTGAAAGCAGATGTGATACTTCCCCTCTGTCCCTTTCATCTACCCAATCCTGACTATTCCTTGTGATGATTGCTCAGATCCCTGGTGGGTCTTCAGGGAACTGATTCAGCCCATTAATCAAATAAAAATGTATCAGCTTTCTTTCACTGGATTAATTGTCTGCCAGGTTCTGCTGTGAACTGGCTCATGGAGAAGTCTGATGGGTACCAGGACTGGTGGAAAGTGCACTCAGCAAGAATGAAGGAGGCTGGAGCATGCTCTCTTTCTGGGAACAGTGAGCTCAAAATGTCACATGTGACTTCACCCTGAAGCTGTAACCTAATGATATGCAGGCTTTGCTGACAGAGCTGACCCAGTCCATCCTGCTTGTTAGCGTGTTGTAGGAGTTTCAGGGTTGCTTTAATTTTAGAATTACTTTTTGTCAGGGTAATTTCCAGTCTCACAAACAATTGTATTAGCATAAGTGAGGGTATCAGAAACTCTGATGTGAGGAGCACAGGTAGAGTCAACTGACCAAGAGAGCAGAGGAAGAACTTTGTGACAAACTCCATCACTGAAGCTCTAAAAAACCCCCCAGAACCCCTTAGTTTTCCTTTCTTTAGTGAAACGTACCTCTCATTTCAGTTACTCACACAGACAACTTTCTTCAGAGGTATCTTGACAAGTCCTAGTAGCAATAACACGTTTGTAACTATCGTTTTTACACTCTCTATTCTATCCTATAGCTTCTTAAGACCAGTGGAATGGGGAGGATAGAGAAAAAAGTTTAAAAATTAAAGGTGAATACTGAAATTAATTCAGGCTCTTATATCAATTCAGAAGCAGCTTAAAGATGGCCATTTCCAGATGTCACATGTCACATCTAAGGAGTCTGCCCTTTTCAGCATAACTGTTTGCTTCCCTTTTACGTGTATACAGGAGACACAGCTTTGTACTGTGTCTTGTAAGGTGTTAGAATAGACGGCAGTTAACTCTGGCCCTGGAGTATAGCTGGTTTCTCTTTTCGCCCACAGCAGAGACACCACAGAGAGGATACAGAGGGTGTTGGACACTGCAGGAACTTTCTTTGACCTGAAGTCTGATGGATCATCCAGTCCCAGCTCTCCAGAGTTCCCCACCAGGAAGAGCAAGTGAGTTGAAAATAAATTTTAGTATTTGAAAGATGCTCACTGTCTCTGGTATTGGCTTAAGTGTGGTGCATGTCTTGCTCTGTTGGAGGCTTTACTGAAATTGTCCACATCAGGCATTGTAGCATCTCAAAAGTTGGATGTCTGGCTGTGGCACAGTAATTCAGAGCCTGTCAGGAACTTGTTTTTCTTAAACAGACCGCGATAAAAGATTGGACCACTTGATTTTGGTTATATCTTTACTGTAATGTGAGCTTGCATCCAACAGGATACACAAAATCCTAGCTGTCCAATTATCCGTGTTTACTCATGTGTATGTTTCCTCTATAGTTTGCTCTGGAGTGATTTTGGAGCTTCATGGAGAAGCTTGGACAAGGGTATGTTGGGATGTTGGGTTGTACTCAAGTTCTGCCCCTTTAAGCAGGATTCATGCCGCTGCTCCCAACTAGCGTGAACTAACCTGTCTCCAGTCTCCCCAGAGTGTTACAGCAGGATTCCAGCACGGTCCCATGTGTTGCACCTATGTTTCATTGCTAAAGCACGCCATACCACACCCAGTGGTATGTGCAAGACACTTCATGCAGTAGTCTGCAAGTTAATTCTCCAGTTTCTGGTTGTCAAAAACTGGAAAAATGCAATCTCCTGGTAGGGGAGCTTTGCTGCTGCTCAGCTGTATTATACTGGGATGTGATCCTACCTAGAACACTTCAGGGAAACCACCCATTTACATTTCCAAGACTCCAGAACAGCCTGTCTCTAAATCAAAGGCAGCAGCTGACTTTCTGGAACATTTTGCCACACCTAATTTTTTTCAAGAGAACTTGGATGAGACCTGTGGCAAGAAAGGTAGCAAGTACTTTGTATTAGGGCATTTCCTTTTCTCAGGACTGTGGAGACTCTTAAGAAAATTTCAGGAGGTGCCCTAGAACCGGACGTCTATGGTTATTTTTGCTTCAGGTGCCAAATTTGACAAGAAAGGGCCTCCCTTCCAACTACACCCAATGCTCCCTAAGAATTACAAGCTGGTGACTATCTGCAGTAGTTCAGCTGCCCAGTTGTGTGCTGTAGGACTGCGCTCAGAATTTTGTCACAGCCAAGGTGCAGCGTTCTGGCATGTTTTTGTGTGAGTACTAGTTTTTGGGTTGGATGAGGGCCCAGAATTTTGATGTGGAGGAGGATGGGAGCACATCTAGGTGATACAGACCATTTAAGGTGCCAGCTCTGGCGGCTAAGGACTAGAGGGAATGCAGGACATGGAACTGCTGATTGGTCAGCACCCCCCATCTTCCAGCATTGCCACATCATTCCACGTTCCCTTCCTCATCCTGCCTGGGACCTTGTTAGTGAACTAGAAGTTCCTGACAGGCATGTGTGAGGGACTCTTGCTCTGACTAGATAGCTGATTACCTTGCATAATCACTAAGAATTCTGCTTCCCCCATTTCCCAACCCCCATTCTCCATCAGCTGAGGAGGTGAGCCAGCTGCAATGGCTGTTTCAAGTTGGTATCCACATGCTTTCAGAAAGCAAACATAGCATGGGATTTTACTAACAATACTTGCATGAATATTGTTTATGCACATTAGGCATGACCTGTATGATTTGTCAGTCTGTCTAGTTCTGTTCCCAGGATTCTTTTTCCAGTCATGGACTCAAAACCACTTAGGATCACCAGAAAAAAAGAAGTATTTTCATATCTCTGGTGGTTTAGCCCATTCCTGGACAGTTCATTTACAAGATGGGATGCAGCATGGAGTTTTGCACCGTTAGTGATTAGTCAGAGTTGTGATCTCAGAGTTAAGGACTAGCCCATGTGCAGCCATACTTTTTGCATGGCATTGGGGACAGGGAATTAAGAACATGTAATTCCACCATGTAAAGCACACCATTTTCAGCAAGACAGTATTAGCACAATATTGCAGGAAAAGGCTGGGAGTGTAAAGTGTCTTGGAGACAATTTACTGGTGTTCTGCTGAAATAGCCTACCTGTTGTTTGTCAGCTGTGAAACCAGGATCAAGATGTAGGCATAGTTCCAGTGCAAGAGTTCTGTCTCATTCTAGAATAATTTATGTAGTCCCTGTTAGATGACAGAATGGGCTATCCCTGGTAGTATCTCATCAGTCCACTCCTGGTTCTCTCCATAGAGTCACAAGAAATTTCTGTTACCTTAGAAATGTCCAGCATGATGCTACTGGTCTTACATAATCATTTCAGATTCAAAACTTGGAATGATCAACCTCTTCACCTGTGTTCTACTAAAACCAACCTGGAAATAAATGCAAAGGGAACACATAAGTAATAGATGAAATATTTTACAGTAGAGGCAAAGTAGCACTTACTTTCTGTCCTCACATGCTGAGTTAGTTTAACACACATTTATGCAGTGATCAGCCAGCAATCCATGAAACTGCATTGTTCACTTGAGCTAATGGTGTCTTCTCTCCCACATACAGGATCAATTGTCCTTAGTTTCTCTGCTTTACTGTCTAGGTAGCCTTCCAAATAATCCTTCTTCCCAAGGGACAGACTCAAAAGAATGAACCCAGCCTATGTAACCAAGTAGTAGAACTCCTGAGGATCAGACAACTGGCTGGTTTGCATCTGAAAAATCAAGCACTGTACTGTGTATGTCCATATCCTAGGAAAAGTACATGGGTTTTTTGTGTGTGTGTTTTCCCTCGTCAGACACATCTGAGTGGGGACATCAAGCCAATCAGGAGTGGACCGGATGCTACTCAGTCATTGTGTACCTCACTGAAGACACTGGCAAGACTTTTGGGGCGAAATCAGAGTCCTGGCTAAGAGGAGCCTGAACATACTTAGAGGACCTCAAGGACTGTGGAGAGACCGAGTGGCACCAAGTAACGCTCCACTGGCAGTTCCTGGAGCAGGAATTCTGTGAGAGGGAGATGGACAGATAGCTCCTGTTGGAGCATTTTGGCTCTGTGCCCTTCCCATTGCCAAATCAGCAGCCACTGGACCAACCTCTACTAGTGATGGGGAACGGAGGCCACCTTGAGCGTGACCCCTTCTCTTCCCTTCCTCTCCCCTCAGATGAGTGAGAATAGTTTGGCCTGCAGAAGGCAAGAGCAGAAGAACACAACTCCACCTCTGTCTCTAGTGCCTTTACACAGGTCAAGAAATGTAGTGCAGAGAACAAGGATGGAGAAACCTGCTGAGGAAGGGTGCTGAGAAGGAGATGCTTTGTGGAAGTCTAGATCCCACTTCACTTAGATTCATGTTATTGATTTGCTCTGCTAAGGGAGAAGCATGTTGGCCTTCATTTCCTCCAAAATATATTTCCTAATCTCTTGAGGAAATATCTTTGGCCTTTATTGGCCCTGTCTTCACTGTTCTCCCTGTTGCATGCTGGCATGTAATATGCCTGGGACTTCGGGTTTCATTACTGCTTGTAGGTCAAGACTGGCCACATTTTGCAGTGTCTCTGAAGGAATAAATATATTTAGTATGTTAAAGGTGTCTTATCTTTCTTGCGTCTCTTAACTTTTTTGGTTTTTGTTCCTTAACAGTTTTAAGCACTTCATCTCTTCTCTCACTAGCTGGTCTCTTTGCAGACAATGAGTATTTCACCATAAATTTGGGGCTTACATGCATAGTGCACCTTCTACTATGTAAGTGTGTCAGCCTCATGGGCTGCTATATCTCCTGAATGACTCTGAGTGGATCCCAGGTTCTCTGCTGGGAAGAGCTGACCTTAAGGGTCTTCTTTAACAGATCTGAAACATGCACCAGGCTACCTCAATGTCTGTTCCATTTGATAGAGTGGTGGTAAAGGGATCCAGTAGAGTTTGCTTTGAATGTCCCCTTTAAATGGCCTCGTGGGAGCTAAATTTTGGTGGGATGGACCTACAGGAGTCAGTCTTTAGGCAACTGGGTACATGGAAAATCACCAGGATGGGAATCCTGACCTAGGTGTGCTCCTGTCTGTAAGCAGGGAAAAGGCTCTGACACGTCTGTGTAAGAGCTTGGCACTTGGTCCTACATAGTTTGACACTGAGACATCCTGCAGTAATGCAGATCTCAGTTATGTGTTTCTACCTCCCCATTGCTTCCTTAAACTTTCTTAGTTAACTGTTCTGTAATTCTGGTTAATATCTGTCTGCTTTCCTGCCTCCTCCTGTTACACCTGTACAGAAAACAGCAGTAACAATTTATAAGCTTTATGACATGAGAAGTATGCTTTTTATGGTCCCTTTGTTCTGCTTGGAATTTCACATAAGAGAAAACATGATCTGAAAGTGGCTGTGGGAATGGGTGGCCTAGACTGGGTTGCACCTGCTCCTTATACTCAGTTTAACACCTCTTCATACTGTATTTAGGCTCTTAAAATCTCTGATCTCCAAAATAAGGCATCTGTTGATTTTAATGAATGTCTAGATGTATTTAATACTTAAATGCAGGTGGTTTGAGTCACTCCACCTTATTACACTTAGGTCTATGACTTAAAAATTCATTTAGACTTGTCCTTTCATACAGTTATCCAGAATGGAGACAGAAAATTGGTGTTTCTCCTAAATGATGTAGCAACTAGAAATTAAGGTATGCATGCCAGTTCACCTGAATTCTGTTCCTAGGTGGAAAAACTAGCTGTGGATGGATAATATATTCTTACTGTTTCTGACTGCTACATAATAAAGCTATGCCTGAAAAAGTTAAGCCTGTGTGTAATAATAAGCATGATGATGTTGGATGCTTGCATTTCACAGAATGCTCAGGAGTCAGACTTCAGGATACTGTGTGATGCAGCCACTCTCACGTTCATCATCCAGTGTAAGCAGTTGTTGTAGTGGATTGAGGGAAAATGGAACATCTGAGGAAGAGGAGAATGACAGGGTGGGTGTATGATCTCTAACAAACAGAGGCTACCCTCCCTGATTTTACCAGGTGCATTATTAAAACACATCTTCTTTGCCCTCTCCAGGAGCTGACGTGCTCACTTAAGGGCCCTCCAAAACAGGATTCAATGGTTCAGAGTATGTGGCTGGATGACAGTGACTGCACACCCAGTACTTCTAGCTCACCAGGTAAAAAAGAAAGAAAAATAGAAAAAACCCTCTACTTGCACTTCCAGAAGCGTAATCTTCTGTATGCTGTACTTAAAATTTTAGAAGCACAGGTAGATGCTAGCCCAGGAAAATGGGGAGAGAAGCTGCTGTGCAAAGTTTAATGGGGAAAGAATGTTTCAGTGGCATGAGTAAATAGTGCTGTACATACTGCAAAAGGAGTTACAGTAGACTGCAAAGAATTAAAGTGTTTATGTGTTTTCTGTGGAGAGCAGTGGTTGCATTTCTGAATGCAGTCCCCATATAGACTAGATAGTTCGGATATGGGATTATAGGAACTGCTTCCTGAACAAAGCAGTATGCTCCTGAGAAGGTGGGTAATCAGGAAGCTAACCTGCACTGAGTTTTTTGCCAAGGCTGGGCTCTTTGTCTAGTACTTGATTAAAGCCAATGCAGTTGATTAGAATCAGCTTGGATCCATTCACAGTGCAGAGATGATTATAGTCCTTAGCAGTTCTCTTCAGTCTTGTGGCAGGCACAACTATTGCATTTCCTGCTGTGGAGCTGGATCACCTGCCCTGATCTCATTGCCTGTTTGCAGTTGTGTCTCACTATGTTAAAATGAACTGGTCCGGATTGAAGCATTTCTTGTTGAGCATCAGCCTTAAGCTAAAATTAGGGAAAATTTAAATCACTTTCAATCTGTTTATGAGAATGAGGCTGTGTAAGATTTTGGGGAAGTATGATTGAAAAGACTAAGCTTTTGAGTTTGGGGAGTCTTAGAAACTGTGAAAGGCAAAACATTTAACTTTTGTTGCTGGAAGACTGGAATAGGAGCATGCTGAGGTGGTAAGAGATACTGCGGATTATGTGTATGGCAAGGAGGAGAGTTGGTTGGAAGGAACCATGAAATCTTTATAGGAATTGTGTGAAAAAGGATTGTTTGTAAAGATTACAAGGGTCAGAAAGGGGGGCCAACTAACTTTGAGGATACAGTTAGTCTCCACAGCTGCTGTATAGGAAATATCAAGAGTGGCCATCAGATAGATCCCTGCTTAAAATAGTCTGTATCTTAGCAACAGCACTGAAGATATGATATTGCCAGACATTCTGCAGAGACCTCTGTTTTGTGAGATGTTCCTCTTTTGTTGTGGATGCAGGAAGCGGGGATGCTTTCCATTGGCCTCTGCTGCTCTTCACAGACAGTTTCTCTGTCCCCTGACTCTTCATTGTCTCACAGTATATAAATCATTAATATGCATCACTGACAGTAATCATTACAGAGAATGGAATGTAAAGTTCAACATAATTTTTAAGTTTTACAACCCTGGGTCAAGAGAGCAGTATCCTGGTGGTTTAGTTTTGCCCTTTATTGAGTTATCCAGTAAGTATTCAGCCACAGTGAATGCACTGTGTAAAATCAGACCAAAGAGAAACCTAAGACAACCCCACTGTGGGTCTAGATCCTACGCTGAATAAATCCAGCATTCCTAACCCATGTACACATTCTTGGCTTCTCCAATTTGCCTTTTAGATTGAGAGAGTAAAATTACAGGAAAAAAAAAATGTTAGTAGTCTGTGGTCATTATGCTCCCAGATCATGACATAGAGAACTGCCATTGCCAAAATATTTTCTGAGTTGGCTTGAAAGCACCAACATGTCTCATGTGCCAGAGCATGTCACATGAGGCAGAGGTGACTTTCCCCCTAGCCTCAAGGGCAGGATAAAAATTCAGCTATAACCCTCCTTAACACTTAGACACTACCAGTTGTGTTAATATGTTTTTAGTTACTTGCCCTATTATTCACTTCCTACAAAAAACATACATCATAATTACATTTCAGCATAGTAGAACTGGGATATATACAAAATAGAGAAGAATCCTCATATTGTAAATTCATGGTGTTTAAAACTACAGTTTAGCAGCATTTGGCAGTGATTTATCAGTTTGGTTTTTAAATCTCAGTTTTAAATTACATAATGACACTGGGAAAGGGGATAGTCTACCTTGGAAAAAATGCTGAAAAAAATAGTTGCATCTCCTCTGTTTCCTAGAAAATACTGGTGTGATCACATATAAGTCAAAAAAAAAAAAAGTTCCTGGGAAAAGCATCTTACCTTACTATCTTACTGCAGGAATCCCTCATTAGCTTACTTCTCTCTCCTGATTGAATGGTGGTTATATACCATCAGAGGTATTCACCTGCCCATTCTACCCCTTAGCACATTCCACACTAATATCAGCTCTTTAATTCAAACTCTTTCACAGATCTATGTTGTGGTGTAGCTATGCATAAACTCCCGCAAACTACACTGGTTATGAAGTTACCATATTTAGTAATTTTAACCATAGAATGGATAGAATGGAGGATCAACTAAGAATAAATGTAGAGTGGTTTAAGAAGGCTGTTATGTTAGAGACATCTTACTCATTTTTTTGAGAAATATCTATTGTGCATATACAGACATGTATGTTGATTACAGAAAGCAAAAGAATTGTTTTAATTTGTGAATTTTGCAAGTATTTAATCCCTGGTTTTGGCATGGTGTTGGTATGTGATGAGAGGCAAATTCCTTAAACCCTGAGGTTAGATGTGGGAATCTGAAGGGAGGGGTCAGAGGGAGAAGGAAGAGAAACACTGTGAGAGCGTAAGATTAGAGTCAGCTTTACAAATGTGTATCCTTGGGAATAAGGCATTCAGATTGTCTGGAACCAGTGGCTGATGATTTTTTTTTTTTAATGAAATGCAAGCAGTCATTTTCCTCATGTTTCAAGCTGGAATGAGAAACTGGCGAAGGTAACACTAGTCAATTTGGGCATAGGTATGCTCCTTTCACTCTTACCTGTGGATGAGCCACAGATCTGTGAAAACTTTGGGGTAAAACCAGCTATGTGTGCAGATCCTGAGATACCCTCTTGATTATTTCTGTATTGTTCTGTGCTTGGTTCCTTTCTAGGAAGCAGGTTGCTTCCTTCCAGCAGTGTTGCTGGCTCCACTGGAAAAGGAAAAGGCAGCAAAGCAGAGGCTCAGCACCATAATCCAGTAAGCGCTTTAATAAAATGTTTCCTTCTCACTTGCACAGAGGTAAGGATGGGAGAAGAGAGAGAGGCTTGATTTAGGAGGCATTGCTTGCTGAGGGTTGAAAGGGCAGTAGGAAGGTGCTTGCAGGGGGAGGTTAAAGCGGTGCCTTGTTCTGCAGGCCTCCATTTTGTGCTGTGTGTGATGTCAGCGCTGGAGCACGGTCTGCTGCATGCAGGGTGAGCAGCACAGGTAATGGACATGGGGGGAGGAGAGCCACGGGCCCCTGGCCATCCCTGCCTCACTGGGACAGTGCAGCAATGCTGTACAGCTTCTCAGGAGAGTTACTCCTCTACCTTTCTCCCCAAGTGATCTTCCATAGCCAGCAACTCTGGCCTGTCTGATTTACCTAAGTGCTCCCATTCTTGGTTGCCTCCTCTCTCCCAGGGAACAGCATTTCCCATTGAGATTCTGCTCTCTGCCCTAATCTAGGGAGAGTTTCTTCCTTTTCTTTGATGCGTCTCATCCTTTGCTGAGATGCAACCTACCTTTCTCTGTGCCTAACCTCTGCTTTATAGTTTCATTACTTTACAGAACCCCTTTCTGTTGCTCATTTTCTGTAGTTGTGCCTATCTGTGCACTAGAATTCATAGTCCAGTTTTGCCTGTGTTGCTGGGAGTCTCCTTTTTTTGCTCCATGTCCCTTTCCTTACCCAGTATCTTCTCTGGCCTAACTGCTAAACAGCTGCCTTGGAAGTGGTGGGGATGTGAGGTTCTCAGGAACTAGTTTAGTATATTGCTGAGTAGACGTATCATCTTTATGGAAGAAAATTCTTCCAACTATTCTTAAATATTCCTAAATAGCTGGTAGTTCTTATTGTTGCTGTTTAGATCCTCAGTGCTCAAGTTTTAGCTGCCCTGCCACCTTGTGGCATTCCAAGCAGTCAGGTGAACAGTTCAGCTCCATGTGGTGGTGGCCACTGGTGCCACAGCAGATCAGAGAGGGGAGCTGGTACTCGCCACTGAGACTGCTTCAGGGTGTGCTACGACAAAGATCAGAACTGAGCATGGCAGTGCAGCTGCCAGCCACTGTTTACTGGGGTCATCCCCAGAGTGTCTGCCAAGAGCTTGTGCTCACATCACAGTTCTGTAACACAGGAGCAAGGTTGTCTAAACGAGGGGCAAAACCCCCTCAAAGTTCTGCTACCAAACAGGCAAATTTTGCTCAAAATAGATAGAGTCAGATTTGCAACAATCTGTAAACTCACTGATACAAATGCAAAGGCTGTGGTTTTTCATTTACTGGTGGCTGTTATGGGCAATAAGCAATGTATCTCATTAGTGCTTAAGTATGATTTTAGTACCTAAAGTTTTGAGCATTTAATTTCCACTGATTTGAAGTAGGTCAAAGAACATTTAAGATAATTTTGTGAAATATATTGCAGTCTGTAGGATCCATGTCTTTTGGTCCATCTGCCAAATCAACAACATTCTGCCCCAAAGGCTGGTTATTTTTCAGTTGATCTGGTTCAAAGAACAAAGTTTCATGAGACCTTGCTTTTTCACTGTGAGATTATTTCCAGATGCTCTTTGAATCCTCACCAGCTCCTTATCAGAGTTCATTATTTCCACAATGGGTATTTTACCCATTCCTGAGATAGTGCTATTGCCTTAAAGTGATGTTTTAGTCATTCCATATTATAGCAACCTCTGAATCAGTTTGATAGCACAGATTGGAGACTAGCAAGTTTCAGGGCAGAAATGGTAAAACGTTTCTTTAACATGGCTTCAAGGGACTCAAAGAAACCTATGGCACCCACACGCATGGTAACTTGTCATTCAAACTCATCTCTCACAAAGATTTCCTGAAGTTCCAGGCTGGATTTGCCCAAAGACTAATGGGTACACTGGCAGAAAGGAGGAAGGACTCCTCCAATCCTAGGGTATTTCCTGAAGAGCTGAAAGAAGTAAAAATTGTGGATGAGGGAACAAATTACACTCCCACAACAGTTACAGCTGTAACAATATGAAGGATATAGATTTTTTTTTCTGATGCTTTGTTCCAGGATTTGCTGTTCAAGTGCAAATACATGAATATGCTTTACCTTAAAGTTCAGAAAAGGAAAAAACCGGGAATTCCAGCTGCTGCTGTTTCATTCAGTGATGCATCAGAGTGTGGAATCATTGAGAAATCAAATTTCATATAAGTCAAATTTCCATGTGTTATTCCAGTTCACCTGATACAGGGCCAGGCTCAAACTGTTTCCATGTGAAATTTCTTAATTTTATGTTTGCAACCTTTTCCACTGCAGACTACATGACTGGAAGTCCCTCACAGCCATATCCATCACCTTTGGGTAGGCAGCAATTAGGGCATCCTTGAGGAAGCAAAACAGAGTTTTCTTCAGATACCAGCTGAACCTACAGTGGTGTTCACCACCGTTCTCCAAAGACATTACTGTAAAACTTGCATTCATTAGAAAACCCTGCAAGGTTTGGGGTTGGTGCCCAAGAATGCATGTGTGTGGTGGTTTCCTCAAATATCAGTTACTGCAGAGCAAGTTGTATCAAATATTGTCCAGGATGGGGACAGTTCCTTTTAAAATACTTGATTGGTTCTATAGACTCTTCTTTGGGCTTGAATTGTGTCCTTTCCAGCTGCCATGATGCAAAGTAAAAGGAAGTATTAATATCTTAGCCTGTGCTTCTTATGTCTGTGTAGTACACTGGATTTAAAATAAAAGGAGAATGTGGCCAGCTTCTCTTAGGGGGTGTGTGTGTGTGTTTATAAAGGACAAGCAGGAAGACATAAAAAACCCAGAGATCACAGTCCAGTAACTACGTAATCCTCATGTTTTTAGGGTAAAGGAAATAACACCAACCAGGAAAGAAGAATGTTCACTCTGCAAGAAGTTAAATCTTTAATGTTAATCTTTGATCTGTTGAAAGGAAGGCACCACATTTGTACTGGTAGACACCTCACCAGGCTGGTAATACTGGCAAACCTTGAAATTCTTCAAAATTAGAGATGAGACCAAGCAGTAAACTGTTAAGGATGAAAAAGCCATCTCTCCATAAAATTGGATACATTTAGATAATCACTGAAGATTGACATATGTATTTTTCTTCTTGTATATTTCTCCAGGACTTTTCACAGCTTGGGGCTTGGAACTGGTCCCAGCCATTTTTCACCTGCAAGACAAACCAGCACCAAAGACACAGTTAAAATGTAATCCCTACAAGTGATTGGCTGATCATTTTTCTGCAGCATTACTGTTCCTACTCTTGTGAAGGGTAACTACTGCTGATGGGATACAGATTTATATCTTGTTTGGTGTGCTTCAGCCAGCTCCACGAATCTTTCACTGTCTAGTCACAACTGAAACTGTACGGAAGAATTATTTTCCTCCATTACAGATGAGACATTCTGCAGGTTGGGAGTATTCCACATGAGGGAGAAATCAGTTCATTTTAGGACTAATTTTGGGGGGGGTGGGCTGGGGGTTAAAAACCAGCAAAAAAAGGGTGCAAGGCTACAGAGTCAGAGAATCAAAAAGAAAATATGATTAAGTCCTTGGAGCTGAGACTAGAAACCAGGCCACAACATTCCAGTCAGTATTAGTGACTACTGTAGTGGGTGTTGGATACTCTTCTTCCTCACTCTCATGTTCATCAAGAATATTTTACAGAATCAGAAACTCATCCAGAAGACTAAAAAAGAACAAAACCCCTCAAAAACTTTCCCTTCTGCTTAAGCCTATGATTAATATTAGTTTGCATTAATTAATTCTTTCTGCTGAATGTTTTCCACAAATGCATGAGCTAATTATGTGCATAACTCTTTCTAGAGACACTCAAGTGCCAAATCTTGAGATGAATAGTCAAATGCCCTCTAACTCATAAAAACAGGTGACTTTAGTTTTATTATTTATCACAACCTACTTCAATCTCTTAAAGAATTTAAAGTGTGCATTCTGTTAATAGAACAATGAAAAGAAGGATTGTCAATATATGAACAGCTTTTAAACAGCTGTGTAGGTAGACACAAGTTATGGACTGGGGAGCTGTAATAATGTGCTTTTACTAAGAAGGAACAGATATAAAATGAAAATGTTAGAATGGTAAAAAAAAAGAAGAAAAAAGCAGTACCAGCCATAGTCATAATCTTGGCCAAGGCCTATTGTCCGGTACCAAAAGGTTACATATGAATATTTTGAGAACTAAAGAGTTTCAGTAGTATTTTGACAATGGCACATGGAGCACAAAGCCTTGAAACATACCAAGAGAGGATGGAGAACCAGAACTTTTTCTGGTCTGGAAAAGGATCATTTGGTCATTTTAAGCATACTGAGACAGATTTCAGTCAGGAGTTTTGTTCCAGGAGAAGGATAACCAACATTATTTAATATTTGAAAGCCCTTAAGGGTGTTTTATTCAGCTGCTTTACATATTTCATTCCCAGAGGGTCAAAGCATGAAACCAAAGTGATGTAATGAGGTAGACTCACCTATAACACTGCCTAGCAGCTCTAAACGATCAGAGCCAAAAAACAGATGAGGTTTCCCATCATAATGTGCCACAACGGCGGGCATCCCAAATGCCTGTTGACACCATGGAGATGAAACAGAATGTTACAATGGGAGAATTTCTTGCAGACATATCATCAATCTTGAGGAATAAATCCCAATAACATTTACTTTTCTTCCTCCCCTTCTTTTTGCCTTCATTAAGATAAGCCTAATGAAGCCACCTGAAAGTAGGTGACTCTCCAGAGCCTGTGTGCATCTTTTGAAGGAGCATAAAAACCAGCCTGATTAATCCACAGTTCTATTTCAAGTAGCAATAAATAGTATATCTTAGTACTGGTCCTGTCCTTGCTGTCCAGCTGGAATGAGCTGAGTGGGGTAACCTTGTTTTCCCAGATGACAGTGAGATAAACTACCAACAACAGTGAGGTGGCTTTCACACACTGAAAAACAAGGAGTCTGTATAGTGCTTTCTAATCATCACCCTCATTGTTTCTTGCTTCCCTGTGTGCTTAAGAGGGAAGGAATGCATGGCTGTGAAGCCCAGTGCCATTGGAAGCATCTCACCCCATGTTTCAGTGCTTCAGCTGTTGTCTCTTTCAGTCGGTCCTTCACTGTAGGGGATGAAATCATTTCAAGTGCCTTCTGGGAGAGCTCTGCTGAGAGCCCAGCCTGTCGGGCAACCTGTGAAAAGATGATATAATTAAGAATACTCTTAAGGTAAATATTCTAATTCCTACCCTGGTCTAATTAATTTAATCTTCAGTATTATCACCTAAGGTCCATTGACAAAAAAAATTTCAAAATACTCTTGAAGCACTTCTTGCACAACTGTCTTGCTGTATCCCGACCTATTCATCATTTAACAACTCTCAGATACAAAGCAGAAGAGACATTTCAAATCTTCCAAGCCCCAAATCTGCACTTTTTTTCCCCCCCAGGAGTTCCTAAACCAAATGAAAAAAAAGAGAGAACCTTTGATACAATGACTCATCAGATAGCTTAAAAAACCCCTCAAACTGGTGTTATGAAAAATAAAATCTCACTGTACAAGCCTACCAAGACAGAAACAGTTTGTATGACAAATGTGGCCACATGGGATGAGTAAGTGACACTGCATGAAAGACACTAAATCACAGAAGTTAAACAGTTGTCCCTGTTACTGCTGTGTCTTTTTCACCTCCCCTGAGCCTCTGCCACACAGGGATGAGACAAAGTAGCCACATTTAAAGGTCCAGAGTTTATCTGGTAACAATGAATTAGGAGTACCCTTTGGATAAAGTATTTCACAGAAAAAAAACCTCAAACAAACAAACAACGCCCCCCCAAACAACAAAACCAAAGAAAAAACCCAAACCAAAACAGAAAAAACCAAACCCCCTAATATTGCACATGGACAAGTAATCCTGCACAGGGAGGTGTTAATGACTCTTTCAATTACTTTTTTTGCTTAGCACCCACATTTTCAAGTTCCTTCTCCTACTTACACATCAGGGAAATGAGGAGCTCTTTTTGACTGTACTTGAACAGGAGGTTAAACAAGTGCACCACTGGACCAGAACAAAATGCTTGTTAGCCACAGTGTTTAGACTGCAACATTTACACAGTGATGTAGTATCTGGTTCTCACCATTTCGGGGCAGAAAGAAAATTTAAGTGGACTGGGGCAGAATTCAGACCATACATTGCTGCTATAGCAATTTATGTGAAGCTACTGCTGACCAAATCAAGTAAAAGAAACCCCTACTTATTAGGTTATTATTAATTATTTACTTTTTCAAGTAAAGAAAATTCCATTTTTCTGACTGATATGTAAAATAAATTCACCTATAAAGACTCAGATGATTGGTTGGGACCTCTCACCCACCTTTGGATGACAATTTCCAGAAGAGAGGAAAGTCCAGTACTTGTTGCAGGAGTGAATGAAGACAGACACAAGCAGACAAGGAGACACCTCCCTCTCTGCCTTGATGAACAGGGGGGATACTCACTGACTGCCAAACTGTGACTACATTAGACATCATTCTGAGTATGAAGTTTGTGGCGCTGAAGTTCTGCATGGCCTTGCTTTATTGAAATGATGCTGGATTCAGAGACTATGTGACAACGTTCTGTATATATTTATGAGCTGGGTCTAGCTGGAATGGAGCTGCTTGCCTTCACAGCAGCTCCAGTGGTTTTGTGTTTCAGATCTGGGACCAAAACAATGCTGATGACATCCTAATTATTTTACCTGTTGATGAATGGTGTTTGCACAGTGTCGAGGCAGTCTCTGGTTCTCACTCTCCCCCCACAGTGAATAATTGGGGCTTCACCAGAGGCTGGGAGATGACCTGAACTAACCCAGGAGACAGACCATGCCATATGCCATGCTCAGCAGTAATTGGTGAGGAGGGAGTTCCAGGCAGGTTAACCTTTTTCTTGGGAACTGGCTGAGCATCAGTCTTCTTGTAGGTGGTTCTTTGTTTCCTTTCACTCTGCTTCCACTTCTCTTTTGCTTATTAAGTAATTTTATCTCAACCCACAAGTTTTCTGGCTTTATTCTTTTTTTTTCCCTCTTCCCCTGTCCTCCTGGGCAGTGGGAAGAAGCAAATGAGCACCTGTGTGGTGCTTGGCTGCCTACCAGGGTGAAAGCATCACACAGGTATCAAATGTTGCATCTTAAAAAGGCAAAATGCAAACCTTTGCTGAAATTTTGGTAAAAAACCTACACAAAGATGAAGCTGAAGTGCAAGGTCTAGACTTGGAAGAGAACAGCATGACTGCAAGTTTCAGATTTCAACTAGGGATGTTGGATAGAAGACTAGTCACGGACAGCTCCTCTCTTTTCTTCATATCCCAAGAACTTATAAAATAATGAAGAAAGGAGGGACCTTCAAGAAGATCTCCTGGTATACCAACTTACATGCCATTACAGCTTTTACAGTAATAAAATTGAAATGGCAAAAGAAAATACATCAAAAGGATAATTTCCAGGTATATAAAACGATAATATAGCACTGAGCTTAACAGAAAACCTGACTCCATCACTCTAAGGAAAGCCACCTTCCCCAGGTGTTGCATTTCACCTGAACATTTCATATAGCAGCAATACCTCAATGCATTCTGGAGAAACTATTTATACTTCCATAGGTGTTAATAAAACAGTATCAACAGACAACTCATTGTCCAGTCTGGGTATCTTGCCACATGAATTAACATTAAAAAAAAAAAAAAAGGGTATTCTGGTTCTGAGTGTTATGTAAAACATGACAAGAAAAAAAACCCCCCAAAAATTCCAANTATTAAAATGGCAAATTAGAGCTATATTGAAGTTAGTTTTACCAAAATCCTACTACTTACTAAAAATGGGATAAAGTAAAACAAATAGCTCAGAATTTAAATCCATTTTTTTCTGTCTGAAATTTTTCAATACTTCAAGTGTTCATTTGACAAAGATCTCTATATGTCTATTACTGATCAAAGTCATCAATAAGAACCTCTATCAAAAATGCAGAAGCACCAAGAAAAATGAGACACTTACAGCCAATATGTTCTCTGGCTGACTGATATCTTCATTCTGGTGAAAGAAGGAAATAAGTAAATCAGTATTTAAGAAACAAAAGCTTGGCTCTGGATTTAAAAGCAAGTTTTCTAAGAAAACAAAAATAAACCCAATACTAGTTGCTGGAGAAATTACCTCAGAAAAGGTCTTATGTCACCTAATCTAGGAATGTAATAAAGTGTTTTCTGATATGAACCACTGATCCACTGGTCCAGCCTGTTGGACCCACCATATATACCTAAAAGAAGGCAAATTAATCTGATTATAAGCTAGTTTTTCTCACAGTGGCTCCTGTGCCCTTAGGTTCCTTGCTATGACTTTTCATTAAAAGACATTTTCTTCCTCTTGCTGGAATTCCACATTTGAATGATGTGGGACAGGAAGGGTGACAGAAAGGATCAAGAAGTTGGCTGCATAAAATACCGACCTGTGACCAAAACCGCATCCAGAACTCCCTAGATAAGGGTTCCAGGTACTCCGGGTTTGTCATGTCCATGGCTGTGATGAAGCGCATGGCCGTCAGACTGGCTGGAGTCTCTGTGGGGAGACAGAGGAACACTCACACAAGGCACAGCATCAGGAGCACGTGTGGCCAGCATGACTGCTACCTAAGAACAGTGTGATCTCCCCTGTAACAGTCCTGAGAAACCCACAGTCTGTACAGTAAAGCTCATGTTGGTCCACAGTTATCTCCCGTGCTAGTTTCACAGCCATGTTTCTCCAGAAATTCCTTTCATGGCTAAGAATGAACAGACTTCATACTGCTCACAGTTTCAGGAAAAGGCTGCACACAGGGAATTCATCTTCACCTTTACTGGTAGGGAGAACTGCAATCAGAGGTGCTAGGGATGAGAAACACCAGCTAAGACTCTTACTTGTGCCAATGATACGCTTGAAGTCATCTACGGACATGTGTATGGGCACCTGGTAGTATTTTGCCATCCTTTTCACATCCTTCACCATGTATTCACCTCGCTTTGGTACCAATGCTGGTGGCTTGTTACCTTTTAGGAAAAAGTTCTGTTGAGATTTCCAGCTGTATTATATATTATAATTACTACATATAATAACAATTATAATATTACTATATTATAATAACACTGAACAAACCAACACTGGACAAATTATGCCTCATACATACATATACCTAAGGAAGAGTATGATTTCCTGGTATTATTTAATATTGGCTTACTGAAACATACTTGGCTTTTCCAAAGATCATGCTATGATTTAAACACGGTTTATTTCAGTCTTGCACAGATCAAACCTTTAAGATAGCTGAATCAGTTTTAAACCAAGGTACAAATGCCGCAGCAAGGATTTATGTTGATTCAGACAGATGGCTTTTAAGCTAGACAACTCCTAATGCATGGGTAAACCAATGGAAAGACTTGTTAATTCATGATTTGTGTTACAAGTCTTGGCGATCTAATTAAGGCCATGAGTACTGTTTCAGGACATACTTGTATCCTTCCTGCATATTACAAACTGCAAGTGTTCCACAAATGGTTTAAAATCTAACTCTAGGCAAACACTCCATATCAAGCTTTTTGGTTTTGTTTTTAACTGTATTTTAGAACTGACGAACTTTGGCACAGACTGTCTGTGTAGTTGTAACAGCGTGAAATTCCTTATGACTGATTTCTCAATCCCTTTGGAGCTCCACAATCCTATAGTTAATCTGTAACTGGTGCCAGAACAGTTCAGAGCTGGCTCTGTGTGGGCTCTGCACACACCAAGGGCCTGCACACTAGTGCTCCACTAGTGAAGAAGGTATCTCCCTACAGAGCTCATCTCGCAGGACTCCGTACCAGTTTGTTGCATTATGCCACCAAGGAACGCTGGACGGAAGCGCAGCTCAATATTCCAGATGTGCCGGTACCGGCAGAGAACCTGCAACGTGGAAGAGTTGTGAGGGATTCACAGTCAGAGATGCCTACAGAGCTGTGTGCAGCTAAGGCAGTAAACACGACAGATAAACCTTTCCTGTTGTATCAGGGCCAGTCCTACTTGGGCTAAAGCCTTTCCTGGATGCTGCCAGAGAACTCTGATCTCAGAAAAACTGAGAGGTCTCTATTCGTGTCACGACTATTCAAGTCTAAGCAGGGGAAAGGTCAGGCTCATGTCATGATCAGGACACTCGCACTTGTTAAATATGAAAACTACCCCCGCAGCAAAATGTTCCGCACTAACTCCTGCACTGCCGTTTGGCTCGGACACGCTTCCCTGGTGTCCCTGGATTTCAACACGCGAGGGAGAAACCCAGGCACCACTCAGAGGTGAGAGAAAAACTAACTACGGGCGCAAAGGGCGCAGCCTGCAGCCAGCCGGCCGAGCTGCCCTTGAGCGGCCCTTCCGAGGGGCAGGCGGCGGCGGGACCGGCCGGGCGCCAGAGCCGCGCAGGCACCGCGGAGACCCGGGAAGGGCGTCCCCCCCTCTGCCGACCCCTCACCTCAAACGCCAGCCAGGAGTACGGGGAGATCACATCGTAAAACAGCTCCACGAGCGTCCGGCCCATCCTGGCCCCGTCCCGTCCCGTGCCGCCGCTCCCGAGCGTCCGGCGGCCGCAGCCCCGCCCTGGGCAGGGAGCGGGGGCGGGAGCGGGAGCCGGGGCAGGGCGGGAGCCGGGGCTGGGCGGGAGGGGAGGCGGGAGCGGCGCTTCCGCCGCTGCGGAACGGAGCCTCCCCCAGCGCCCCCCGGCTCCGCCTCCCCGCAGCTGCTGCGGGCTCGGCCCGGCCGTGCGGCTGGCTTCCCTGGCTCTCCGGCGAATCCCAGCCCGGGAGGAAGAGCAGGGCTGCGATCGCAGGGGGCCGGGACGGAGCCCGTGCCCTTGCCCACGGCGAGGCCAGGGCAGAGCAGGCTCCCGAGGAGGGAACCCGGGAGCTGACTCAGCGGAGCAGTCCAGCATGTTTTCCGGGAGCACGGCTTCCCTGCCAAATCAGCAAGCGGTTGACGTGCCATTGGCCCTTTTATCCCCCTACCCTCCATTTTCCTTACACTTGTTCGTCCTCCATTCACCTAAGCCCTGCCCTTTTCCCCACGTTTGGTTCCTCCCCTGCCCATGCCACAGGAGGTCCTGTGCAATCCCAAAACGCTCTAGTTCTGTTACGGTTTCCTCTTCACCGCAGCAGCTCCCTTTAGTCCTGGATGTGACCTGGAACGTGCTCCTGGATCCCTCCATTGGCTGTAATCTTGATATTTTTAAGCAAAGCAGCTTTCTGAGTTATGAGTAACTTTAACTCAAGAATGAAAAACCTGAAGTGCCAACAACAGTTTGTGAACCCTCGCTGAAGTCTTAACACCTGAGTACCGGGCAGTGAGCCAATCGTTAAGAGAAGATTTGGGAGAGAGCTGGGAAACTTAAATGTGAAGCCTTTACCAAGCATATTGGTGGCAAAAAAGAATGAATGAGTGACTGAATAAAAGTTGTGTTTAGGAGAATTGATAGAGCTTCTCCAAAGGGAAGTCCTGCCTTACGTTTTTCTCAAGGGGTCAAAAATACTGCAGTGTGACTTCAAAGAGTTGCAATAAGTCACTGCCTCAGGCATCCTCTGCGGTCTGTGGGTTCCTCTCTTCAGGCCACTGGAGCCTATGGATGTGACTGCTGCTTTGCCGAGTGCTGGTTCAGCCAGTAGTGAGGCTGAGTGTGTGCCCCAGAGAGATAAATATGTACACACAGAGGTGACTCCAACACAGCTGGCTACACGGCCTGCAACAAGCATTGCTGCCTGTAACCCCGCTCACAACCAACTTCCTTTTGTACGTGTTTTTTCAAAAATTTGAAAGATGGAGTAATAACCTCAGCTGTAGCCTGATTCTCTTGGGTTTCATCCTGTATGCATGTTTTCATTCCTTAGAAGAGCAACTTTTCCTGATACATCCCACAGTTAAGCCATTTTACAGCTTTTGTTAATCTTGTGCTGTTAATATGCTTTTAACCCAATTACTCCAATTATCCTAAAAATGTCCTTGTGCAGGTGCCTTTCAGGTGCAGGCAGAATGCTGTAAGACTTTGGCTACAAATTTTAACACATTCCCAATATCAGTCCACTTACTCAGTCACACTGAGGATTATCTAATCCAGTCACCTGGGGAGCACTCAGCTCGACTGCATCATGCCTATGACATCAGTTGTTGCCATCTCTGAGTCCCTGAGTCTCCAGGGATTCCTTCTTCCTGGTCATTGCCTGGTGCACCTGGAGAGAAGAAGTTCTGTGCTGTGTAGATAGTTCTGACAGGGATAAATACCTTGCTACACTTTTTTTCTGGCATAGAATTGGGTGCCCCATCAGTTTCTGCTGCCTTTTCCTACTCCTTGCAAAAACTTTCTACTTTCCCAGTTTTCCTGTTAGTGAGCCAGGAAAAGTAGATTGCATGATGCAGTTAAATCCCATGGGTGTATGTGTTTTCCTCCTTCTGTGCCTCACAGCATGCCTAGAGCACACCTGTCAGATCTTGTTGATGTTGCTGCAGAAGCAGTCAGCAAGAATTCCTTTCCCAAAGACTTGGCTGAAACAGAATTTTGAAGATTTTCCTGCAGTTTAGTCTCCGTTTCAAACAATTCCCAGAAGCTGTCCCCATATATCTGGGAGGAAAAGCGTAAAATTCAGATCTTTGGACAGTTTCTAATAAGAAAATACTATAATTAAAAAATTAACTCGGTAAAAAAATAATTAAAATGAAGATATTTAAAAATAAAAGCAAAAAGTGTTCCACTAAGTCTTAGCAACAAGAAATTATAAGAGAAATTTGAAAGATTTTCTTAACAGCGATGCTTGTTTATCTTTTATGTATGTAATCCCTTCTCTGGAAATAACCCAAACTTATGCAAACTAATCTTAAATGCAGGTTGTTCTGGTTCTGCTAGCACAGAATTAGCATTTTATGAACAGTGGTGTATTTCCAGAAGAAGTCAGTACAGCTCAGCAATCTCTGTCAGTGTCCCAGCTCTTCAATGTCATCATAGCCTGTATCTTCGAGAGCAGGGGGTGAGGGTCTCTCAGCCTCAGAGGTGCTGTTCCCGGGACTCCTGTCTGAAAACACGAAGGGAAGAACACTGAGACAGATAAAGGCACATCCTGTACGTGTTACCTGTGTGGTTGTGCAGCTGCCAGTTGTCTCCTCCAGCAATTAGAACCTTAGATAGGAGTGACTGTGAAAGACCTGAGAAATGCTTAGGTCACTCTGCCTTCTGCTGCGTGTACACATATCCAAGGATCAAGTTTTATGCACAATGTTAAAAGGAATATATTCATGGGCTGTTAAAAATAAAATCTCTGATGTCTCTGTAGTTACTCTGAGTCCTATATTTTGATTATTTTTCCACGTCTCCAATAGGCCAGAAATATTTATCACTACACCAAAAAGTAGAGTTCAGTTTAGAAGGTGTTCCACCGTTATATTTAATGCACTGATAAAGAAAACGTGTCTTAAATATTTATTGTTAATTCTTACTGAATTATATGGGCCTGACAAAATTTAGTGCCAGGTTAAAAACCTGGCTGAATCCATCCTCCATGGACATAGAATGAGATCTAATGAGGACACTTAAGAGATTACAGATGAAGGGAGGAAACAGTCAATTGCATAATTTGAAAACTCCATGTCTAATTGTCCTAGGTTAGAGTGTAAGATGTATCCAAAAGTATGTATTCTGTTGCCATCTTCATAAGCTGTTGGAACCGGTGGGACAGTGTTCCCCATCCCCTCCATGACTCATCCCTGATAAGCTCCTGGGGCTATTTTCTGTTAATGGGCCAGCCATTGACACCAGGTGCAGCAGAGCCATCCTCCCTCTAGGGGGACATCTTCTGTTAATGGGCCATCACCGCATAGCTGATAAGATTACATCCCATTGTGAGATACTCCGCCCAGAGGGAGGAACCAAGCATTCCATCCTGAATATAAGCTGAGGTTTGGAACACCACAGGTAGCCTTAGCCACTGGATTTCCAGAGGACAAGAGCTACCTACCAGACTTTTTCTACAGGATCACTGCTTCAACAAGACTACTTCATCTGGACTGCTACTACCACCCTAACTAACAGGGTGTTGGGTTTGTATTCTGACTCTGTCAGTGGTCCTTTGTACTATTGCATTTATCTTTTTATTTTGTTCTTACTTGTTTTGTTGTTTGTTTCTTTTTTTTCGCTCTATTAAATTGTACTTCTGACTTGGAGTGTCTCACTAGTTTTGCTTTCAAACCAGCACACTAATGATATGTAATATTTTACAGAGCATGTTTTGAAGCTGCATCAGACATTGAGCCCTCTCAAGCCTGTCATGTTGGAAAAAAAGGGAAGTATCACACTAGCATCCATAAGCACACTACATCCATGCTGTGAGAAATAAGAGCTGGTCCTCCTGCTGTACCTGACACTAGTAAGATCTCAGTACCATGCTGTCAAGAAATACCATAAAGTTTTGGGTTTGAAACAGTTTTTGAAAGATATGGACCTACTGACACGGACCGAGTGGAGACACATAATGAGCAGAGTGTAGCTTACAAGGCCTAAGTAGAAAGTTGACTAATTTAGGTTGTGGCTGTCTAGAGAAACAAAGTACAAAACAGAACTGGGGACAGGTGCGTGAACAAACTGTTATCAGTCCTCAAGTCCCTAAAAGGCTGGTACAAAGATGACTGCAACCCTCTGTGCCCGTGGTCATTCTAATAAGAAGTAACAATTTTAATTCACAGCAGTGGAAACTTCCACGGAAGTGGAAACCCAACTTAGGTTGGGTTTGCCACAGGCAAGAATTTTATGGATGTAAGGAAAGCAGAGCATGGGTATAGGTTAGCTGGCTGTGAGAGCAGAACAGCATTGCTGTTCTAGCCTCACCTGTCCATGAATCCTTGTTTCTCTCACTTTCTCCAGGGATCCCAATGATTTCCTGTTCATTCTGCCCAGAAAGAGAAGCATCTCTAGGTGCAGGAGCTTCTATTGCGTCATCATAACCATCTTCCAGGGCATTTTCAGGCAATGGAGAGGTCTCTGGAACAGCACAGGTATTAATTTCCAGTGGGGAAAGCAGTAGCTGATGATCCAGCGACACAGGGCTGAAAGACTGACATGTCTGTACTTAACTGGGATCCATCCCTCAGTGAATGTCAGCGTGCACAGTTTCATTGTATATACATATGCTTACCAATAATACACGTATAAACATAAAAGTAAAGCACTCCTGTTTCACTTTTTACCTAGAAATCAATACTCAATCTGAATAAGAGAAAGAGAAATTATTTAGAATAATTGTCTTCTCTATAAGCACTTCAAAACAAGTAAGGAAAAGCTTTCAGCCTTTTTTTTTTTTTTAACTAAAAAAAAGTCCTTAATATAAGAAACGTGGTAGAAAATAAAGACATGGTGCAGAGTCTGGGATATGGGCAGCTGAGATCCAAAACTGCTTGTGCCTTTGGCAGTTGTTCTCCTGGACACCAGGCAATAGTTAACAGAGCTTTTTGATCAGCTCTAGGAAAATGCAGTTCTTCTCCAAACACTTGCTCTCCCTCACCTATTTCAAATTATACAACAAAAACAACCAACAAACCAAATGTACCTCCCAGGAAAACCCCATGGCTAGGAACCTGTATTTTCTTCAGATCCCTTGGATTAAGATCCCTTGATCAGCTCAAATTGTACACCAGTGCTCTTATTTGTCTTTCCTCTGTTTTAATTCTCCCCATTTGTCTCAGAAATAAGACAACAGTTCACAAGCTATTACGGTTGCAATGTCTGGGAGAAGCAGTTGTCATATTGCTGGATTAATGTGACTGGATCCTCTGAAGTATGTGTAGAACTACCAGCAAATATTTATTTTGAATTTCTCATATAGAAGAGAAAACCAGCACTTGTATATGAGATTGTATGACACTCTTCCACCACAAGCGTTACACAGAGGATTTTGGATCACAAGGAAACATCACTAGGACATGAAATAAAAGTCTTAATCACTCGTAATGCCTTGGGTATTAAAAGTTACCCTGATTTGGGATCTCTTTGTACAAACCCTTTCTCACATTACCTTGAGTTGCTCTAGGACCATTTTCTTCATCACTGTCCACTCTATAAAACTGTTCCTTTGGTTTTGAGCTCTCTGAATAAGAACCTAGGCAAATGAGTAAGAGCATGATACCAGATGAAACTCTCCTTAAGTGCTAAGACTGCACCATGAGAAAAAGAGCAGGCTACAGTCATAGCATCTAAGTCCAGCATATTCTTTGGCAGTCAGTATTACTTCTGCAAGCCTTACAATGGAACAACCAAGAATCCCTCAGGGGCCCCATAACACCTCTCATGGATCATGGGGGAGGCAAGCCACAAAGGGAGAAAAGCAATCCACAGGAGGAAACCCATAGGGACCCAGCTGCTCTGAGGGAGATGCATATTATTCCATTATTTGTCCCTGCTTTAAATAATTGCAGCAAAAGGGTTTGTTTGTTTGTTTGTTTGTTTGTTTGTTTGTTTCACCTATACTGATCTGTGGTCTGTGGCTGCGGTGAGGACTGCACAAAACAAATTGTCCCTAGGAGAGGAATTGACAGAGTCCACTGGGCAGGAAACTCCTCTCCTCAAATTCAGGAATTTTAAATTTCCCAGTAGATTTGGGAGCTGCAAGGTATCAGATTGGAGTATCAGAAAGGAGGAGCTTTCCCTTGAGAAAAGCAAGACACACACACAGACCTGCAAGGAAAGTCACGCCCTGCTTTTCCCTCATCAGGTTATAATCAATCTCTTCATAGACAGCCTCGGAGAAGGGGTTGTGGGATAGTTTGGAGCCTGAAAGTAAAAGGTAATGATCACTTTCACAGTCTCTGCTTATACTCAGGCTGGAGTCATGGAAAGGAGAAGTGCCTTACAAGGGTCTGCATGGCCTGGTTGGTACCTAGAAAGGCACCAAGAGGTGCTGGCTGAGGATAAGCACCTCTGGGCTCTTTCACTGCCAGAAAGCAAGAGAAAAATGTCAGTGTGGCAACAGATACAGTTCATCTGAGTCACCCATCCCCACTGCCTCTCCAGCCAGCTGAGCACCTGGGGCCATGTAAAGGAGGCATTTCATACCAGTCCTGAGAGACCCACCTCTGTGCTGTGCCCTGGCACGTCGGATCTGCCTGGCAAGAATGGCAAGGACCAGGCAGAGGAGGGTCCCCAGGATAATGCAGAGGATGACAGGCACTGGAAGTCTCGTACTGCCTGTGGCAGGGCGGCGGGGACGATCTGAATGGAAACGAAGAGGAAATAGGCAGAGAATCACGTGTCCCAAAAGGCTCCTCGTCTGCAGCCCCTTGCTGTGCCCATGCCAGCAGGGTGAGGCAAGGCACCTGCTGCTCTGTTATGGGTCCTGCTCAAGCAGATAAAATTCAGCATCTGGGAGCGGTGCCACTCAGGGTTCCTTTATGAAAGTCTGTGGGAAGTGCTTTCTGATGAGCTGAAATAAACTACTGTTTTATCTGCTAAGTATCGGGGACATTAAATTGTCATTTGATGGGAGAAAGAAAAGAGAGAGAGAATTTACCTGCTCTCGTGGGTGATGCCGTTGTTTCTGTCACACCTGTAAAAGGAAGGTGAGTCCAGATTAAGGAAGAGGCAAGTGTGAAAAATAGGGAGACCATCTTCATATAATTTGTGATGTATTTGCAGTCAAAATTATGAAAGGGCTAGTCACTGAGAAATACAGCTGGCATCATGCTCCCCTACCCACCTCCTTCCCAGACCTGTGTAATAAAGTTCCAGTCACTAACCAGAGCAATTCACAGCAGCATCTTCCTTATGATCACAGTTTTGGCCAAACAAAGGCTTGGCAGGACAGTCCCAAAGAGACAGCTCTGTTCCTTTACAGTGCACCTTCTCCAACCAGATGGGACCAGTCCCTTCCCCAAAGGCAGCTTCCCTCAGAGCAGACACAGCAGACCCGCAGCCCAGCTGCCTGCATACAACATTGGCATCTGCCGTGTCCCAGGCGTCATCACAGATTGTTCCCCAGGAACCTTGGTGCCACATCTCCACTCTGCCTGAACACTCGTCCTCTCCTCCCATGACTCGTAACTTCTCCCTGTCTGCAAAGCACAGAAACCTTCTGCTTTACTGAAACAGCAGGAAGGTCCACTGCGACCAATAAGGAAAAACAAAGAGGTGGAGGTACCTGAACAACTTGTAGAGTTTGGACATTCAGCAAATGCAGCTGGAGATGTTGCCTCCTTTCTTCCTGCAGAATATAAATAATGAAGTAAATAATTTAATTATTCTCTGAAAAAAATTGAGGGAGGATAAAATTAACCTGATAATTAACCGCCAGGTTAATTATTTCCTGAAATATGTATATGGCCTGTTTAGTTCTTGGCAGATGGCTGTTTGGCTGTTTCTGTGAGTAATAATCTTCCTGATGGTTATACTTTCCCTCTTCTCATGAGGCAGCTGCAATCCCTTTCATGATATCTGTATGTCATGCAGAATTCATTTTTATTATAGTGAATATATAAATGAATACAGATGCTGATACCCATAGGTGTGAAATACTGTCATAAGAGCAGGCATTTGAAATGCACCTTTAGAACCCAAGTTATTT
Source organism: Nicator chloris (assembly GCA_013400495.1). Taxonomy (NCBI): domain Eukaryota; kingdom Metazoa; phylum Chordata; class Aves; order Passeriformes; family Pycnonotidae; genus Nicator; species Nicator chloris. The sequence continues at coordinate 40,846 of WAAE01013046.1, forward strand.
GCACACTTGTCCATGGCTATGTGTATACACTGATATGCCTCCTTACATGTAGAAACATAGACTTGGCTCTAGACCTCTTGGGAGGTCTCATCCTAGCTCAGATCTCACAGACTGACTGTGTATCATAGATTTTTGCTTTAAAAAATACGCAATGGCACCATCCTATTAGGGAGTTCCTTAGGATTTCACTGGGCCACAGCACTCTGTCATAATCTTGTGATTTTAATTTAAGATCCAGTCAATCCAGTCAATGATATAGACAAAAAAAAAAGTTGCTGCCATTTTCATGAAACTAGAAATAATATAGACGAGATAATATAACAAGTGAACACAAAGTAATTACTGTGATGTCATATGTGCATGCTTAGGTTAATGTAGATGTCTGGCCATACACAAATGCATTTCTGATTACCAGTGCAAACAATGTGGGTCTCTTCGGCTCGGTTATGGCACGACTGAGGATCCCAGGGGTCTGACTGACACTGCCAGAGCGAGCTGTGCTGCTCAGAGCACTCAATGTGGTCCAGCCACGTGGGCCCAGACCCTCTGCCGTACTTGAAGTCCGCCTCTATTCCTCCTCCATCTCCGCAGCCCAGGTGCTTGCACATGGTTGCTGCGGTGAGCAGGGACATGCTATTGGAACAAACGCTCCCCCACGTCCCGTTGTAGAAAACTTCCACACGTCCGGCACAGTCATTGCCGTTCACCAGCCTCAGAGCCAGGAAGTCTGGAAGTGAAGACATAAAAATGGAATTAGTGCCACAAACTTCTTGTGATATGTTGCTTTCCTGCCTGTGTAATAACATTTATTTTTTACAGTGCTCACTACCTGTGTTGGTTCTACCTGTACTGTGGAGCATGGATGCTCCAGAGGCTGCAGTCCTTTCAGGGTTTGTACTGGCTCCAACACGGGCCCTAACAGGCTGCACTCCCTTCAGGGGTCATCAGTGTTTTTTTCCACTTCTCTTTCGTTTCTCCTCTCTCTTGCTGCTGCCATTCTGTCTTAAATGTGCCTGAGCAGAGCCACCATAAGCTACTTGGATTGTCTGATGCTGTGGTGCAGAGTGGGTTGTTCCCACTGATTTCAGAGCCACCTGTAACTGACTGCAACAAGCACACAGCCCCGCGCTGTGGAAATCCTTACAAACTCCTCAAAGTTATCCCCCAAATATCCTACCACCGCACAGACTTTTGTGTGTGTGTGTGTGTGTGTGCATGTGTGTGTGTGTGTGTGTGTGTGTGTGTGTGTGTGTGTGTGTGTGTGTTGGTGCATAATATAGGTTTCTGTAGCTCCTTTGCATCTTGGTAGGACCAAGCAGATGTGCTGACCAACTGTGCTTGTCATCAAGAGAGGAAGACGCTGTCCAAGCAGGTCCCCACTGTTCTCGACTTCCCTTTTATACAACCTTCCTGTTTGAACCCATAGGCTCAGAAAAGGGTTTTCCAAACACACCTGAACACAGGACTCCAGCATCCTCTTTGTGTTGGCAGTTGTGCTGGCCCCACGGCCTAGAGGGACAGCCCCAGAGATCAGATTCAGCCCCAGTGCAATTCACGTCATCCAGCCAGATCTGCCCTGACCCTTCTCCATACTGAGCAGAGACAAATGCCTCGATGGCATGCCCACATCCAAGCTGTTTGCAAACAACATTGGCATCTGACAGATCCCAGTTATCATCACAGATGGTGCCCCAGATGCCATGATGATAAAGCTCTACTCTCCCAGAGCAGCGGTTTGTTCCATTCACCAGCCTCATCTGTCTGCTGCCTGTAGGAAGAAAATCCAGCTGTCAACATGCAACACAACTATAATGCACAGGTGAGCATAATGGCAATATTTTAAAAGCACTTTTAAGGCATCATGTTCTTGTTATATCCCAATTCTTCTGCTATGGTTGCTTGGGCAGAAGTCGTGTGAGGCCAAAACTGCATAAAGGGAAAGGCCTACTCCTGCACCAGGTGAATGTTTGAATAATTCCTGTGAGATATTGCAAACAAGAAGTGTCTGATCATACTAAGCATATGCAGAGGTCACCTTATCTTAGAAAGCCAAACAACCTGTTTTCTATCTATACTCATTTAGTTAGAGATAGACACTGTTCCTGTTACAGATGGGTTACAAAATCAGAGAAGAGCAGAAACTGTTGTAATATTCTGTAGAATAGCTGCAAGTATCTATAAATATAGAAATGACACAAAATAAAAGCTACTTAATTCTCAAGTGGCAGCAAGAATGCTTGGCAATCATAGCCAAATTAGTGTTCTTATAGCTTCTGTGTTTTGATAGTTCTTTTTGACTCTGGAAGATAATTCTGTAAGAAATTCAGATGAAGAAAGCATTATGTAAATTACACTTGCTTCCTTAACTATCATCAAGCTCTGACTCCTGCCAACTTAAGATCTGTGACACCACAGCACAATGTGTGCTGGAGAAACCCTAGGAAACAATCTGTACCTTCCACACAGCGGCTCACCTGAACAAATCACGCCCACGTCTTCAGAAACTCCCGTTGGCACTGTCTGATGATGGGAGGTGTTGCAGAGCATCAGCTGGGTCTCGTTCCCAGTACACTGGACACTCCTTAGGCCAACAAGACCCATGCCTCGCTCAGACTTTGGAAGGTAATAGGCTTTCTCAGCAGTTCCACACTGGAGCTGTCTGCACACCACATGGGCATCCTTAATGTCCCAGCTGTCATCCAGGACTCTGCTCCACACACCATGGAGAGAGACCTCAACTCGCCCATCACAGCGGCTCTCACCCCCTAAGAGTCTGAGGGATTCGGCAGGACCTGGGCTCAAGAGAGTTGGGAAATACATTGTAACATCTACTTATCTCACTGCAGTAGAAATAACTTGCAGGAGAGCTATGGAAGACAAATTTCTGTGCTGGTAAAATATTAATTCTCACCACTGATTGAGGAGACTGCCCCTGTTAAGGCTTTGTTTGCTTTCGTGCACACAAGGGCCTGCAATGGAAAGCGAGAAAGGCTTCCCCACCTCAAAGACTAGATCCTGTCAGTGAGATCACCAGCACTGCTTTGCTCTGAAGTTGCACCACCCATAAAAGGCCACTCTTGACTTACCTGAGCAAGTTACAGTGGCTGCTTCCTTGGCCGAACAGGTTGGATTGCCCAAAGTCACTTGAGTACAATTCCACAGGCAGGACTCAGTCCCCACACAGTGAAAAGCATCTCTCCATATAGACCCATTTCCATCCACAAAACCATCTTCCATCTGGATTGATTTTGCATAGCCACAGTTCAGCTGATGGCAGAGAACACTGGCAGCTTGCAAATTCCAGTGGGAGTGGCAGAGTCTTCCCCACGTGTCTCCATGGCGGATCTCCACAATGCCAGAGCATGTGGTGCCATTCACCAACCTGGCCCCTGGACATCCTGAATGTAAGAGAAAGGGAATATTGGAGTGTGAAAATTCAGCTGCTCATGGACAGGACCTGGAAGTGACTGGGAAATGGGAATGAGTTTTTCTTATCATTCAGTAGTAAAAATGACTTAACTGGGTCATACTCATAACTAGGAACTTCCATGCTCATGACTAGACTTCAGTCCAGCTTATTTTACCAAGAAGAATGGCTAGAACTCAGGATCAAGTCCCATTTGCAATTTGTAAAATCAGGGCACTAGGTTTTGAGGCTTTGGGTCAACCAATAGACCTTAATTTTTCAGACCAATATCACCGAGGGCCGACAGCTCTGCATCCTTCAACTGCTGGTCCAAGCCCTCACTTAAACCTGGACCAGGAATTCAGTCCCTGCCTCAAGTATAAGACAGGTGTAACTGTCTCCAGTTTTGTCTCATGCCATGCCTGGCTGTTCTCTCCAGCCAGACCCTACATCTCTTTGTTGGCTTCGACTTGTCTGGGACTGCTCATAGACCTTATTACCAGTACCTTCCTCTGTCCTCTGTGCGGATGGATTGTGTCTTGGTGGCAAGGACACTGCCTGTGCTGTGCTCAGCCTCTGTGCCCAGCTCATCCTGGCTTGTGCAGCAGCCCTGCTCTTGCTGTTACCTGACACTGGGAGCATTTCAGAGAGAGCAGCCTTGTGGCACAGCTGAAGTGCAGCCTTGACTCCTGTTGCAGCAGTCAAAAGACAGAGCCTGACTCCACATATACCCTCCAAATTTTGAGTCCATATTTTTCCTCAAGGAAGGAGTTTTTCGGTTCTCTTCTTGGACCTTTCCACTGCTCACCTGAACATTCCACACGAGCATCTTTTCCAGCAGGGCATTCATCATGACCTAGGGCACGCACGGGACAGTCTCCCAGGAGTGAGCCATTCTTCTGGCAGCTGAATGTGCCATTCCAGACAGTTCCATTTCCTTCCCCAAAGGACTGTCCTCTTGGTATCTGCAGTGCAACTCCACAGTCTAGCTGCTGGCAGAGGATATTGGCAGCTGGTAAATCCCACAGGTAGTCACACAGGGTTCCCCATGTGCCTCCGTGAAGAAGCTCTACTCTCCCTGAACATGTGGTACTGCCATTTGCCAGCCTGTACCCACCGTAGCCTGCAGAAAGAATAAAGGAGCTTAGCAGTTAATTTGGGGGTTTTGTGCTGTTGCACTGAAAACTCTAGGAGAGCTCTCTCTATCTGCAAGAAACTAGCACTTATTTACGTGTCAGGTTACTGGCAAGCATCTTAGAACAGGATGCTGATAAGCCAGCTCTGAAAAAAAGTCTCTATTCTCCATGTTGTAGCCTGCACTGTATGACTAGAAGTCTTTTGACTCTTTAAGTTCAGTGTCTCCTCTTTGCTCTGCTGTCTCCTCCCCTCACAGTACTGCTGCTACCTTACAACATCTCTTGCAGAGGCAGTTTCAGCACTGCCTCACATGTGAGGAACTCAGAGTAGGAGCAACTGGCATCCCTCTCTCTCCCGGTAGTTGGTCATGTCACATTTCCTGGGAAGCAGAAACTGCAGTGGGGAATCCTCAGTTTTCATCCATGCCCCAGAGCAAGGCTCTGAACACCACAGGCCACAACCATCAGCATATTGACAACAAATTAAGGGAGGCTTGGATGGCACTGGGGTTTCCTGCTGCCAGCCCCAAGCAGTCCCTCTGTCTTCTCACACTGTTACTTTCTACCCTTACCTTGTCCTTGCATTGTACCCCTGATGAGCCCAGGATTTCAGCTCTGAGCTAAGACTCTTGCAAGACAGAGGCAGGAGCCAAGGCCTGTTAGATGCCCTAACTGAGGTATTTGGCTGCCACTGGGCACAGTGTCCAAGGCAGTCTTGAATCAGACTGAGGCCCTTTGGGCAGGAAATGGATATGAACTTCAGCCCTTTTCCAGGCTTGTTTTGTGTCAGACTGTTGCCAGCAGCTCTGCCCCAGGTTTAGTTTACCCCTTTAGAACTGCGGCCTCAGGAAAAAAATAGTTGTGTTTGTTAGGCCTAATCTTCACTTTTTCAGTGGGTGGCAATACATAGCTGTATTCAGAGCCCCCAGCAGCCACGATTGTATGGAGTTCTTAAGTAATGTTACCTTCCAGTCACAATGAAAATCATCTAGGCCTCTGGCAACTTTTTTTTTTTTTTTTTTTTTTTTTTAATAACTTATGTTTGTAACTTGTGCCTCCTTCAGCCTATTGGAGATATGATACCTCTTCCAGTTTTATAATTAACTGAACTGCCAGGGATTAACATACGCACTGGCACCACAGGAAATAATGTCTTGGTATTCCTGCTTGTCTACTCTGGCCATTTTTCCTTTTATTTATGAGAGAAGGATGTGTAGAGCATTCTTAGGGCTGTTGAGTGCGTATTTCTAACAGCATAAAAGAAATGACAGCCCTTTTGAGATCTCTGTTTGGTGGTGAAGTGATCAGAACAGCCCATGTTAGATGAGGACTCAGTAGAGTGAATGAGACGCTGTGGGGCTGCTCTCTGTTGTTTTCTGGTCCCCCTTGGATGGCTCAAGGCATGGTAGGAGAAGCATCCAAGGATCCTGAGGGCCACAGAAGTGTACGGATGCTCTGAACTGTGGGTTAACAGGAAGAAGGCACATAGGACATGGGTGAATTACATCCATCAATCCAAAGTCTCACCTGAACACACAACAGTGGCGTCATGAGAGCATGTGTTAGTGTGGTGTATCTTCCTGGGACAGTCTGCAAGGTGAGTCTCATTCCCTACACAGCGAAACTCCTCTTGCCAGATCAGTTCATGTCTGTCTCCAAAGTGAGTTCCTCCCAAGGTATCCACAGCCTGGCCACACTTTAACTCATTGCATATAACAGAGGCAGTGTTGAAATCAATGTGTGAGAAACAGACAGTCGCCCAAGTTTCTTCTTGCTTTACTTTCAGATGTCCTGAGCAGGAAGTGTCCCCTCCAGTCAGACGCAGATCAGAGAAGCCTGGAAAAATCCCAAAAACCAGGAAATCCAGCATCAAGGGTTGATTGTACTGACCTATTTTCCTAAATCCTGTACCTTAATGGGAAAGACACATTTCACTTCTCTGAGGACCACTGATACTTTTGAATTGTGACTGGGGCAATTCCTGTACAGCTCTAACCCCCAACAACTGATAAAAAAGAAAATGGTGTATGAGATTGCTTATTGCTGAGTATGTGAAAACACTAAATCCTTGGGAAAGAAGGAAGCTTTGAACACCTGCCAATGACTGAAAAGTAGCAATCTCCAAATAGATAGAGACAAATAGGCATTTGTTAGTGTGTGTCCTTGAGACTTCATTATTTCAATGAATAGGAAGCTGATTCTCTGATTAAAATGGATTTATGAATGAAGGGACAGAAGCACATGTCATTTACCTCACCTTTAGCATTAGCACTGCCATTAACACTTTTTTGCACAATATTCTTATGTCCAAGAACTAGGATGTTACTGTCTGGCTGGAAGGATAACATGGTTAAGCAGCTGACTGTATGGTCAGGCTCAGTCATTAGTGAGTTGCACTCTACCTGAAGACTGTCAGCCAGGAGAGTATCACTTGTTGGGTCTTTCCAGGGGCCTGTTCTGCTCAGTGTCTTCTCTTTGTGGAGGTAGTGGTGGAGTACATTCTAATGATTTTGGGGGGGGGTGAGGAGATAACCATGAGAGCAGAGCTGTCATTCAGAGACATTTAGACAGGCTAGACTAATGGGCTGACAGGAACCATACAAAAAATAAAAAAAGGACAAATGCAAGGTCCTGAAGCTGGGAAGGAAGACCCTCTTAGATTGGTTCTTTTTCCAAAGAGTAAAACCATGCACATCTTGCATGGGAAGCAGCCAAGCAGATATTGGACATTTTTTGCCATTTCAGACTGTCCTGTCTTAGCTTACCTGAAGATCTGGAGGAGAGGGACGGTTATGTGACATAACATTGCATTTTCTTGCTTCTCTACCTACACCTGCTTTTTTAGCCCCCATTCCTGGTCAAAGACAAGTTAAGTACTGCTCTCCTGTTGCCTGGGAGAGCTGTGGTAGAAACAAACAGTGCTTTTTGTTTTCTGTTCTGTGTCATTTAATATGCTCATGCTATGTCATTGCTGTGCCCAGGCAAAGCCAGCTTGCACTCTCACTCAGCAGAAGACAATGCTGGAGCAGATTGCTTTGGGTGAGTAGAGGGAGTACATGCCTTTATCCAACCAGGACAAGTTTGATCCCAGGCTCGTATCTTTTTCTATTATACAAGGTTGGATCACTTCTTACCTGAGCAGATCACTCCAATATCAAAGTAATGAGGGCAGGTAAAAGCACCCCATCCTGTATGTGTGCAGTTCCAGAGAGCAGATTCATCACCACGGCAATCAACTCGGTACAACCACGTTGGTCCAGTTCCTTCTCCAAAAGGAGCTCGATTCAGGGCCTTAACAGCAAATCCACATTGTAGTTGCTTACAGACAACCTCAGCATCCTTTATGGTCCAGTCACCATCACACACGGTTCCCCACTGCTCCTTATGTTTTACTTCCACTCTCCCAGAGCAGGGGCCAGTTCCGTTTGACAGCCTTAATTCATCGGCGCCTTCAGACAGAGCAAGGTTATAGAAAGGACAGGGCTTAATCATGATTATCTATTGCAGATGTTAATGAGATCATTACTGCTCTTAATTGACTCTTACATCAGACTTGTTTGGTTCACCTTTCTAAATATAACAACTTAAAGAGCATTTTTTTGCAAGGAGTTATGTCTGTATTTACAAGCTTGAGCTAACTGCACTGCTAAAATGTAAATTATTTCTAATGACAGGCAAACTTTCTCTTTTACTGACTTACCAGGGCTGGGAAATACTGAGTAATGTCTCTGCTTCGTGATTCACAAAGCCTGCCACAATAAACACTGGCAACTGGAGTGGGTGAGGGCACTGCCTGTCAGTGTGTGATTGCTGCAGTAGATCAAGCTTCATTATCCTGTGAGTTAATTGGCCTGGAAGCCAAGTTTGTGTGTGTGTCTTTGGGACTGAGGTAACTGGAGGAGTTGGCTACCAGAGGGACCAGAGGGGCCAGGCCAGCTACTGGTGAGGTGGTAGGCTCAGGAGGTCTGTTTGAAGACTCAGTTCAAAGTTGGCTTTCTGGGCTGCCAGGGCACATTGCCAGCTCATGTCCAATTTGTCCCCACCAGTATCCCCTAGTCCTTCTCCATGGGGCTGCTCTCAAGCCATGCATCCTCCAGTCCGTGCTGATCCTGATGGTTGTCCTGAGCCACGTACAGCACCTTGCACTTGGCCTTGTTGAACTTCATGAGGTGAGGCTCATTTTTCAAGCCTGTCAACATTCCTCTGGATAGCATTCTGTCCCCCAATGGCTGCACCACTGAGCTTGGTGTTCTCTGGAAATGTACCCAGGGTGAACTCAATCCCATTACCCATGTCAATAATAAGGATTTTGAACACTTCCCATCCCCTGAGGGACACCACTTGTTACTGATCTCTATTTGGACATTGAGCCATTGACTGTAACTCTTTGGGTGCATCCATCCAGCCAATTCCTTATCCATTGAATAGTCCATCCATCAAACCCACATATGTCCAATTAAATGGCCAAAGTGAAGAGGGCTGGCAACTTCCTTTGGGCCCGGGGGTTTATTCAGATTGACCACATAGCTAAAGGTTTACAGGACAGTCACATAAGAAGCCTAATAACTTTGGCCACAAATTTTTACTGTTTCAAGTCCTGACACACAATGGAATATTAAAGCAAACATTTACAGGACAGGTTTGATCCAATTGTCAATGTCCTGAGTGCACTAAGAACCCGTAATGGCCTTGGCCTTCCCCACCATTTAAGCACAGACCTGGACCTTCTGTCCCACCCTGTGTTATGTGGGAGATGTGTCTGTGTTCCTCCCTGGCACAGCCATGCCTGGCCGTGGGCCCTGCTGGTCTGCACTCACAGCCACAGTGACCAGGTGCCAAGAGAAACCTGCAGTCCTCATCCAGACCCGGCACTGGGCACTGATGTGGATGGAAAGCAGTGCAGCTGTGCAAATCTTGCAAATAGCCCAGGAAGATCATCTCCTATCAATGACAGCGTTTGATAAGCAACAAAATATAATTTGCACTAAGAGCCTTGGGTTTTCCTGTAAGATTTTTTTCAAACAATCCTTTATGCAAAATATCACCTTCCCTCTCTTCCTCAAAAGAGAGATGTTTCTCCATATCACACATCTTGCTGTTGTCTGACATTGTGGAATGAGAATATTTAATTTTTCTTTGCATTTGGAGACAAATCGAATTCTTCTCTCTACTCACAGCAAGTGTGTCACTGAGTACCCATGAGCTGGTGCTATAGCAGCCATTTCTCTCCAAAACTAACCATTGTTTCATGTCTTATGGCAGAGTAAACTGCCAGCAGTAGTCAATTGGAAGGCAATTTTGCCCCCATCTTCATGTGGTCTGTAACTGCTTCATCAGACAGACAATGTGGCTTTGACACACGATCACCTCTGACACACAGGCACAGGCTTCACCTCTGCTAATACTGCTGGATTTCCTCACAATTTCCTGGCTATCATTTAAATTTTGAAACAAACAAACAAAAAAGGGTGGTTACTCAAGTGGCTGACAACTGGTAGCTTCCAAAACCTATTTTTTTCTGCAAAATATCCTCTCTCCTCTGGTCTCCTGAGTAAAAAAGTGACATGCATACCACAATCCTCAGGTAACTACAAAACCACTTTGTGCCTGCAACATGTTGTCTCAGAGGGAGCATAATCTTTCTGTAATAAGTCCTGTAAGTCTCTAGAAAGATATTCTGGAGAACAACCCCCAGGGTATTTGAAGAACATAGTCCAAAAAAGAGTTTTCTCAGCTATAACACATTTAAAAGACAAATTAATTATAAGATAAGTAGAATTCCTAATACATTTTTAAAGGAACCAGATAACCAATTTCTATTAGCCATATCCAGGAGCAAAACAAACAGCTCTTCACACAACTGTATGACCACTGTGCATCTGAATTTTTAAATAATTGTACATCTGACGTTTTCAACATGTAAAAGCATGCAAGACTGGATGAAGAGGTAGGCATAACCCAACTGACAGATTTAAATATTTCCTAATAAAAGCTATCACTTGCTCTAATCACTCTTCTGTGAATATTTTGTGATACGTACAGGTACAATTTTGTATTTCCTCACACTCCACAGCATGTCCCACAAGTACCTTCACTGAATTCAGTGGTTTGGTGTTCTGCTTGGCTGAGAAGGCATGAGATTTTTGCTTGCTCCACCTGAAAACCTGATTCTTCTCATAGGCAAAGGATGAGAGTGCACCATGTATTCCTGTCCCCAGGCCCCAAGAGGAGGTTTCCAGCCCAGGCCTGCTGCCTCACGGGCAGATTGCCAGCTCACTCCCTGAGAGCTGTGACTCCTGCACTGCTCTGCACAGTGCCCTGTGCCTGGGGAACATCAGAACTCCCGTGGCACCATGGAGGGTGCAAGTGCTGCCAGAGCAGAGATGAGGGTGGTAGGTCCCGATGATGGTGTCATTGTAAAGCTACTCTTGTCTGTATCTTCCAGTCAGTCTGTTACTGTTCCCTGATGTTAACAAGGAGCTGGCAGAAAACTCACTCTCATTTCTGCAGTTCAGCTCTGCTGACACTAAAACATCACTACGAAGGTGTCAAAATAAAAAATGTTTCATGTTATAAAAATGTCTGTCAAGAGTGCCTCCTGATTCCCTGCCATGTGACCTCTGACTGCATCCACACAACTGGTGAGAACCTTCAGGACTAGGGCCATGCTGTAGCAGAACATCAGCCGAGAAGTCTAATTCTCATCATACGTGGATACGACCGCCACCACAACGCCATAACGTCACCTCCATGTTTAGAGAGAAAAAAATGAGGTTTCCAAAATCTGTCTCTCATCACCAGCATCTAGCATGTGCACATAGCTCCAGAAGAGCAGAGAGACAAATAGTGATAAGCTTCAGATATACAGGAACAAGTGAGGAGCTGTTGTGTTACCCAAACTCCACTGGACACACAGAGTAGAGCTACATCATTTTAACCGGTGTTGAACAAAGACCTGGAATTATTGATTCCATCTACAAAGAGCTCAGCAGGAGAGATAAGACTGTAGTAAAAATACCCAGATTGTTTTTAGTACAGCTAATCTGTTTACAAAATTTGGACTGGAATTCCTATGACAATGGCTAGTCACTGATATCTGAGTAAAATACAAAACTTTTACAAAAGGAAAAGTTATCTTCCTTATCTCAGGATTACTGAGGAGATTGAATCAGAGACAGAAACATACTTAAACACCTTTTTGTCACTTTGCTTTACAGGTTGGTAGAAGAACAACCTATTTATATTAAATTTGCATATTTTTTTTTAATCTCACTGACTTATGCAAAAAAAAGTGTGTACTTACCCAGGGAGACCTGAATGGAGAGGAGAATCAACCACAGCACTGGAGCAGAAAGATGTCCTTTTGTTGCCATCTTGACCACAGATGGATGAAATTTCACTGGCCAGGCACTGCCTAGATAAAACTCTGGCTGGGCATTCCTGTATCTCACAAATGACTACAAAAGAGGAAATATATAGATTCACGTGCTAGGATGAGCTACCTGAAGGAACCAATAGAAATACTGTTCACCTTTTTAGACGTTATCAGCTGATTAATCTCCATTCTGAAGGAGCCAAAACCTCCAATAAAATTCAAAAAGTGTACTTGTGACCTTATATGAAGGATGATTGTGTATCTGATGTCATCATCGGAATTGTTTTACTGTGGGACCAACGCTGGTGGCACAGGCAGGGCAGTGCACAAAGTGGTCATTTCTCACCTGACAAAGGAATATGAAAGTGCAGCACACTGGTCATTTATGAATCACTTCAGAAGAAAAAAAGGCAAAGAAAATGCCTTTAATTTGTAGCTTATCTGTCTCGTTGGGAGAAATTGTACTCCAATCAGCAGAAATGGTGTTTATCACTACAGGTGGTTCGGTGAGTAAAAAATGATACCCTCTCTGTCTTTGGGGCAGGCTTAAGGCTTCCTTATTTGGTCAAAACCTTTTGGGCAGAAGCTCTTAAAAAATATCTTCCTTAGGATTCGAATTACAGGCCTTTCTGTTTCCTCTGTTGAGTTTCTTTTTGTTTCAGGTGACCACTGCTGGTAGTTCCACCCCCTCTCTCGTTTGGTCTAGAATGGCAACTTCAGGGCAATAAAAGATGCTGTTAATTAAACAGTGGCTACTTGACTCATTCTGACAACTGGAACAAGTCGCAGAATGCTGTTTACACCAGCCTAAACACGCATTCCTCTTTATGACACTGACAGCATCCTCTTTTTGTCTGATGGCATCTATCTGCTCGTAATCCAGAATCCCGAGTTCAGTAACATCCATGCTGTTGGGTCCTTAGAACACCAATCTTTGCAACCCCTTCCCCTTCTCACTGGGCTTTGCTTGTTCAAGTTCTGTGTAACTGTGCAGCAGGATAGCCTTGGGTCAGACTGCTGCAGAAAGAGCAGAGAGGAAGAGCAGAGAGGAAGAGCAGAGGCTGCCTGTTCTTTGCTCAGGAGCTCAGACACTTGCCTATGGTCTCTGCTAAAGCTACAGAGCAGCCATGCTGGGGCCTGCTCATGAACTTTGCTGATACCTGACCCTGATCTGCTGACTTGATGTTATGGCTTGATCTTGGTTTTGTCTGGATTGCCTGAATTACTGGCTTAACCTTGCTGCTGTTCCTGACCTATTCTGGAGGGGTTTTTTGTTCAGGTACTGTGGGACTGCAACCCTTGTGAGGATCTTGCTTCATGCCGTGTTTGCTGTCAGCTTCAGTTCCTGGCTGACTTTCCCTTGCAGAGCATCCTGCTTCTGCTACCTGATACAGACCTCTGAAAACCAGAAAGTCACTGCTACTCCATTGGAAATGTGGTCAGGGTGGGGAAAATCCCACTACAGATGTGCTAACGAGAGACAGGTAAGGTATCCATTATCAGGTCAGCTCCTTTACTGAGGTTCAGCGGTGTCACTTAGCACTATTCTTTGCTGATTGGTGTCCCCCAGCTGAATTCTCACTGGCATTTTAAACCCACTCCAGGAAGCCTTAGAGTAAGATGTGTTTCTCAGTGTACAGGCTTTTGATCACCAGAGCCTCTTTTATGGGCACTGTGTCCATGTAGCCAGGTATGTGCCAGTGCCCACGGATGTTAGAAGAGACAGCATGAAAGAAAATTACCTCACGCTGTGCTAGAGGAGGCTCAGGTGAGATACTGGGAAAAATTTATTCACTGACAGGGTTGTCAAGCACTGGGACAGACTTCCCAGGCAAGTGGTTGAGTTGCCATCCACAGATTTATTTCAAAGATATGTAGATGAGGCACTTTGGGCCACAGACCCTTAGGTTTAATGCCAGGTTAATGGTTGAACTTGATGATATTGACGTCTTTGCTCAGTAAAATGGTGCTATGATTCTGGGAAAATCAAGATGGAAACAGCAGAACACCTCTGAGATATTTTGCTTAAGAGACTGAACACAGTACTTTGCTTACCAAAATGATGTGCTAGAGGTGGAACAATACAAAGAATATCTTCAGGTATGATCAGATGAATACAAAATCCATTTTACAGTCAAAGAGTAATGAAGAGACTTCAAAAAGTTGTCAGTCTAACAAAACAAACTTTTGCTTCTAAGTATTTTGAGACAAGTTCACACTAACTGGAACAAGAACTATATAATGTAAAGAAAAGCATAAAGTTGTTATGAAGTCATTTAAGACTGGATGTCACAAGGAGGTCTCTAACAACGAGGAAAAATAAGGCCGTGGAATTAGCTCCAAGCAAAAATGGTGACAGAAAACTGCTGCAGTAATGACCAAGGTCATAATCACTGAAAGGAACTATTGGGCACGTCTCATTCAGATAACACAAGTGTGGATTCGATGACTCCAATGGTCCCCTTAAATCCCTTCTCCACTGTTCAGGAATTACCACAACAGAAAAAAAAAAATCATCCTTTTGCTGCAGATACAAGAGAAGATTGCTGTAGAGCAGACAGAAATACTTACTCCATAGTGACCATAGAGCATTTAAATCTGGTACTTGACTACCAACTCTGCCCTGAGGGCATGCAACATCTCTGACTTCCCTGTGCTGTCACCAACACAATGCAAAGTAGGCAGGTCAGTGAAGGGACAATGAGCAGGATTAGTGGAATATTTACTGGTCAGTGAGGTACAGATGGGCTTCAGGTAGGTAACCATGAATGAGCCTGTACTAGTCCTAGAGAGTCAAGCAAGGACGTGATGGTTTCATGAGTAAATTTGCGAATTTTCCTGGTTGATATTCAAGGCAGAAGAGAAAAAGATCACAACTAATGTCTATTAGATCACATCTTACTAGCTAGACTATTAGTAGAATCAAGCTGTTATTATTAATAGCAGATAACAATTCAGACATTATGCTCAGTTATTGCCTCACACTCAGACACTCACTGACTGTTACCTGGTATCACGGCATGCTTGTGGCCTTGAGAGACTTGAGAATCTTGATGCTCAGAGTTTTTCTGTTGTTGTGAATCTGCAGGACTGAGAGTCTCCTGACCTTATGTTTTCTTAGGAGAGTTTCACTTGCCTCTCAGCACCTACCTATTCTTGCTTTGATCTGGTTTCTGGTACCACACATACAGGCCCTGCTCATTCATGCAAATTCACCCCAAGTGGGCTTTTATGGCAGAAATGCAGCTCCAGACTTGATCCAAAAGCCATCATTTGTCCCACAGGACACTGTCCTATCCCGTGATTTCAGCTTGCAGCAGTCATCTTTACCTCCAATCCCTCTGAACACAGTTCTTTCGTATCTAGGGGAAATTTATGCCTTTACTGCTGCACATTGTAACACCGAATTTCAAAGCACATCACTCACCGCGAGATAACTGAGACAAACCACTCTTGCCTACTTGTTTCAATTCAGAGTATGAACCCCTCTGCACAGAAGGCTGTACCCATTTCTGAAGGCTTCCTCCAGGTCTCAGGACTGTCAGTCCCATCCGCCTGTGAAGGTGAGAAAGATAAGCACACCCAAATGCATGTCTTGTGGCCTGCAGTTAATCCAGGCTGCTTCAAAGCTTGTTTTGGGGCTGTGTGAGTGCACGTGCCTTTGAACCGCCGTTATCTTTCAACAAAACATAGATGGAGTTGAGAGATGAAGGTAATACACCAAGTGCTAAGGTAAAGACGGGGCTGCCTGAAGAAAAACAAGCAGTTAGGAAGGAAACCACTCTCTTCCTTACTCGGGCTGTGCTGGAGGGATTTTGAGTTTCAGAGAAATGAGATGTATCCTGTGGTTAAGATAAACCTGAGCTTTGAGACGGATTAATCTCTGTATCTCAAACTGACAAGGGTTTAAAGAGACATCTGAAATGAAGTTATCTGGAGTGGTATTTACCTTTGTGTTATCTTTATTAATGTATTTGTCAAAAAGTTCCAAAAGCCAGTTATACATTTACTGTCTTGTGGGCCTAAATGCCTTTGGAGGAGTGTCAGTCAGAAATTTTTCAGCAAAAGTATCACTTGAAGAAAGTAGACTCTAAAGAAATATTAATATTTGACAAATTTTGGTTTCAGGGAGACTTCAAGTGTGAGCCAATATGATTTTTATTGTAAGAAAAGATAAGATGTCATTTAGTTTCAGAATAAACTGTATTTTGATCTTATGACCCAATGAACAAAGACTTAAACAAATTGAATTGTATGTTACTTTTTTACCCTTGGTGTGCCTTAACCATGTAGTAAGTAGTAAACCTTGCCAATGAATTTTGTCATGCTGTTGCTTAGTATTAAATCTGATTTTTACTGATAGCTTTGCGAGTGATTTTTTAAGCAATCTCGACTTTCATAACAATGAATAATGAAGTTTTCTATTCAGGTCTCTTTTTTTCCCTGTAAAATAGGTGATCTAGTAATCCATGAGTGTAAGTTGTGCTTGTAGATACACCCTTTCTGTGACTGGTAAAAACAAACTTTGCTGACAACACCCTTAAGCAGAAATTTCCCTCATTTTTTGAGCAACTCCTCATTTTTTGATGTTTACTGCTCCTGGGCTTTCCCAAGCAATATATGCTGTCATAGCTGAACTGAAATTTCTTCCCATCCTGCATTTTAGATTAATTTGACACATATTTGCATATGTGCACAACTACTTGAAGATAATAGAATTTTCATTTTTCAACTCTGAGTTTTGTGCACTGTTCCATTCCATTGCATAAGATAGATGAAAATAAAAGCAAAATGCAGGTATCATAAATTTAACGTCCCTTCATAAAAGAAAGATACAGTTCTAAGAGATTTCACTGCATAAGGAAAAGATGCAAAAAGAGCTCAGTAAATCGGCCTGAATAAACAACAAAATTTGGCTTGTGTAAGACTTTCACCACCTGAAGGCATAAGTAACACTTGCATTTCCATATCTCAACAAACTAAACCCCTCTGAGACAAAAAAAAAAAAGAATTTTGATGAAGAAACTGTCTGTTTAATACATGTATATTTTGGTGTATGACACTATCCAGTTAAATGTTCCATTCCTGCCTTTCATTTCATATGCATATGCAGAGTTAAAAAACAGCCATCATATAATGTGCCCACTTGCCAATTGTACATGTCCTCCCAATTCTTGAATTGTGTTCTGGTGGGCATTGAAAGCAGAGTCCATCAGATCCCTTCCAGGATTTCTGTTATGAAAATTCCAGCTGTGCTTATGGGAATGCAAATCAGAGAAGGATCCTGTAGTCATTTCTCGTGTAGATATTTGCATTTCTTGCCTTGACTCTAATCAAATTACTGGCTTGTTACTTGGAAAAGACTGTGCTTCAGAAAATAAATGGGGACTGCTGTCTTCCTTTGAATTGCTCACTGAAGACTTTTTTCATCATTAAATTACAGTAATACAGAAAAGTGCTTTTAAAGGAAAAGGGCTTTGTTTTAAATGCTGGCCTCATTGTTTTATATTAAATGTGAGCAGTTTCCTAGAAAATCTTGTGAGCTTTTTCCTGGATGCTCAATGGAAAGAGCTACAGGAAAGGATGATTTGCATGATGTGCCTTTGGCAGGGTTATAGCAGGATGAGCTTTGAATTTTGTTTGTCTCCTGATTTGATTCACTGTACCAGACATGAATCGAGTTGCCACTGCAGTATATGTGGCATTGGTGTGTGTGGAAATAGTTCAGATGTTTTGGAAGAGTCTGATTCCATGATTTCAAACCTTCTTCAGGTTGCAAACTGGTAGGTTTAAGGTGAGGGGAAACAAACCACCATTGGATTACAAACAGAAGAGACAAAAGAGAAAATGCATGCTCTAAGACAAGATGCATGTCTTCAGAGTATCCTAATCCCAGTAACTGTCATTTTCCTACTGATACAGGGGTTGCTATTTTCTTTGCTAGAAGAAACCCTTATCAAACCTACCTTATAATTTATCCAGTAGAACATGGGGATTTAGTAGATGGTGTATATAATGCGTGTTGAAGATATTTTTATTCATATGACAATAGTTGGTTAGCTGATCAGTTACAGACAGAGAGGTCTTCCAGAAGACTGGCCCTTTGAGGTGCCTTCCAATATTTTGGTCAGCCTTCCCTCTCAGATCCCCAAATTCACGTTAATGAACTGGTAACTGCTTGATTTAGTTTTATGGAAAGGAAGCTTTGTAGGGAAGATTTACTTAAAGAGGCAAGAAAATAGCACAGGGAACACCTTTGGATCTCACGTGCATGAGGAATGTAGAATAATGGAACACAAAGCAAACTGTGGGAGAGCAGCTGTTCAGGTGTCCCTGCTGAGCAGCCGTGTGCCCCAGAGCTGAGCCAGGAGCAGGACAGCACACAGGGATGGTGGGTTGAGCACAGCCCATGGGTTTTTCTTGTTGGTGTGGTCAGAGAGCTCTGAGGTTTGTTCCTGAGGACTGATGAGGGGAGAGCAGGGAAGGGCAGAGGATGGAGCAACCCTCCCAAGACGGGTGTCTCATGGTGCTGAGCTGGGAACCAGCAGGTTTCCCTGGTGCTGGCAATGTGTCATTTAGGGTGTCATTTAGCCATGTGCAGCATTTCTACCATCTCTGTTCAATGGCATAAAAAGTGTTCCTGCAAGCCAGTGCTGTCACCTGTGGCACAGTTTCTGTCATGAGGGGAAGGAAGACTCCAACACAAGTTCTCCTTTGACTTGGTATTTTTTAAATTTTAAAATACAGTCGTTCAGGCACAGACTCAGATCAATTACAGGTACATTGCTTCAAACAGATTGGCAACATCCAAACCAGATACATGGAATCAGTATGGGCTTAGTGAACATTAGGGTCAAGTCAAGTATGTCCAGTGACAGTCGCGTTAAAAGTGTGTAAAATCCCACTGCAGCTGAAAAGGATTCTGAAGCCCCAGTCCTAATGTACCAAGAATGTAGTGAGACTTTTCCTGTTAGCTCTAATCACAGGATTTTGGCAAGTCCTCCAATGCATTTTTTCACTGGGATCACAGACATTTCTCATTACTTCAGCAAGAGCTGGGAACCTCAAAAGGCTTCATTTTTTACTGAACCATACTGAAATTCTATAGACATGTTTAGAGTCAACAAACATTTTTCTACAATTCGACAGTAGTCAAAAATGATCAGTAAGATATTCTCATATTAATGGGAATTCCTTAGCATGCTCATTAGGAGCTTGCAGTAACCAGAAACATCATTCAAGCATCATATTGCCAAATTAAATATGAACATGCTTGTGACTAAGCAGGTCTCATCTGTTTGTGTCATGAATTAGTAACTTTAAGCATTTCAAGAGAGATTACATTCTGGTCTGAGTCTTGCCCTCGTTTTTCTGCTATCTTAGACAAACTGTGACTTTCAAAGAAAGAAGAGTAAATAGGAGACAATTTCAACCTCCCTCATGATTCCAGATTAGTGATCTAATCTACCCATGTCAGCTTCTATTACTTTATAACCCTTATAGTTTCAAATTAGTTCATTTGGAACTCAACTAGAAATTCCAGGATAAATCATGGTCTTTTACATGGATGCAGTTCTGACAGCACAGTTTGTGTGGTGCCAAATCCTAGCTGGCAGCTCTCGAAATTTGGGATTGCTCCAAATTAGAACCATTGTGTGGCCTGTAGGACAGGCAGCCATTAGAGCTATACACATGGATTTTGCATCGCTGAAATGTAGGAAATAATCGTATAAAAGAAAAGTGAAAGCTATAAAATATGAAATGTAAAGGAGAAGTAAGGAACAGATTGACTTGATGGCACTGATATGAGCCTCTAAACTGGGATCCCTGAAGCCACTTGCATTATTTTGCATCCGTCTGGTGTGTTTCCACAGAGACCGAATCAGCAGGACACTTGAAACAACAGACAATATTAAAGGCAAACCTGTACTTGCATTACAGAGGAGAATTAATATACCCAAACTGTCTTTCCTTGTGATTGTCATTGCTGAAGAGTTTGTCATGGATGAAGGAGCAGTGAAATTGTTGTGCACCCTGTAGGCTTCCCAGGCAAAGGGAATTGCGGCTATGAAGGAGCAGAGCCACGATGTGAGCAGCATCCAGGGCACCAGCTTGGCAATTCTTTGCTTCATCCAGATGAAGAAAGACTGTGTAAAACTGGCAACTTTGATGTAATAGAAGACACTAAGCCAGGCTCCAAACCAGAGGTTGGAGTAGTTCAAAAACATATACACTGTCTTGAGAACTCCAAATATATTTTCGTCAAAATAAGAAGGTTCACAAAATAAAGTTAAGAATAAGTCCATTATAATCCAGCATTGCAATGTAATTTTAGATGAACTCAACGAGGTCATGATCATATCATATGGGGACCATGTTTTGCTTCCAATGCAGCTCGATGAACTGGCAGCCAAGATAATTCCATTTCCTAGAATTCCTGCCATGCATTCAATTATAGCAACTGATAGACAAAGGAAAGCAAAAGATGTCATCATTGTAACCCAAGAGGTCAGAGTTATTACTCAGCTTCTCCTGGGCCCCTGAAAGCCTTGGATCTGTCAGGCAATGCCAATCCCTGTGTTATGCTGTTATGGGCAATGCTCATGTATTTATCTCAGGGGCAGAAGTATCCTAATGTCATTTAATATTTCTGCTATTTTGCATCTTGTTTTGGGGATTGATAGCTCAGCTGATTTGTCTAAGCTTGCAAATTGGGTAAAGATTCAATTACAGTGTTTTCAGTTTGGCCAAAGGATTTGCATTGCAATGGTGAAGGGATTTGCACTGGAAGGGTTATGGAGCAGGTGAACAGGTGGTGTTTACAAATGTGGGTTTGCACTCTGGTGTCTGATGTCCTGCTTTACATCTCTAGATTTGTTTTTTATACTTGATGCCCTAATCTCTCCCTGTCTTCCACTGTTATGGCTTCTGAGCTTCCGACAAATATTTGCCATAGCATCTTCTAATCAAGGACAGCTCTTTGCTTTATCAGATATTTTCAAGTTGCTTTTGCAAGGAGGATTTCCACATTTTCTTTTTGTGTTTGGATATTTTTAACTGTTATACTTACCATTGCGTAATTGTCCGGAATGTCCCAAGAGAGGACAGGTAATCTGTGGGAAGATAAGCACAGAGAAAAGGAAAATCATTTTACCAGAGTACTTTACTTGCCCTTTTTCCACGAGCCTCCTGAAAAAATGCAGAAATTGCCTAAGGAATTTAAGATCTGGCCATATGCAACATTACATACAGGAGCAATGGCACAACTATTAATCAAGTCCATTTTGCTCCCATATGGAATATGCTTACCTTTAAAATTCTGCTATACTTGCTAAAAGAACTGAATTCAAACACTTTCCACATCTGAAAAGAAACAGGTGAGTGGAGAGGCTTGGGTTCATTGAAAAACTTTGGGAGTCACATTTTATCTGCAGCTCAGAACACAGAAGGAAACACACAAAGGCTCTTATAAGGGCAGTGACACAAGGAGCTGCCAGTAGTACAGTAAGAAGCTGTGGGCAGTGATCAAATGAGAAATTTTGAGACATTTTCAAGGTTGTTTCTTTGAGTAGTCTGAATTTCCCAATGCTTAAGGTAATCTAGGACTGCCTAGGGTAGTGATCAATCCTTTTTGATTATGCACCTGTAGGAGTAAAACTTTGTGAGCATTCACCTCAGATATATCTGTATTTGTTTATGTATTTCATACATATACCACTGTATGTGTTATGTGCATGGTATGTACAGATATGGATTATTATAAAACACATCAAAATAAAGAATGAAATAATTCAAGATCAAGTAAAATATATTTTAAAAATTAATTTATTTTAGTTTTAGTACAAATTCTTTTCTTGTTCTCTTTAAAAATATCAGTAATTACTTTTAGTGAGAGCACTGTGATCTGATATGTTTCATTACTTTCTTAGACCCTGGGTTTCTCACTTTGTGACACAGTGATTCAAAGGTCTGATTCTACATTCAGTTTGATACTTGCTCTGAATGGCTTTCCCACTACCACACCTGCAAAGTTCTTTGTTGAAATTCAGCTGTCAATACCCAAATTCCCTGATGTCAAAACCTGCAAACCAATCAAATATGTTTCTGGTTTTATATGTTTAACAAATGGGTTCAAAACTCACAGAAGCTCTTCCTTTGGAAGTTTCCCTCTTAGATGCCCAAGTTCATGTTAATGAACTGGTAACTGTTTGATTTAATTTTATGGAAAGGAAGCTTTGGAGGGCAGAGGTACTTAAAGAGGAAGGAAAATAGCACAGGGAATGCCTTCAAATCTTGTGTGCATGAGATTTGCATGGGTGTCTCATGGTGCTGATGGGAACCAGCATGTTTCACTGCTGCTGGCAATGCCATGCCAGGGTGTCACTGCCATGTGCTGAATTTTCTGCATGTCTGTTCAATGGGACAAAAAATGTTCATGGAAGCCAGTGGTGTCACCTGTGAAACACTTTCCGTCATGAGGGGAAGGAAGACTCAGACACAAATTCTCCTCTGACTTGGTATTTGTTAAATTTTAAAATAAAACAATTCAGACATAGATCAATTAGAGGTACATTGCTTCAAACAGATTGGTGACATCCAAACCAGATGCATTGAATCAGGATGGGCTTAGTGAACACAACACATAAATCATGAATGTTTCTTTGAAAGTTGCTTTAAAAGTGTATAAAATCCAAGTTAGCAGAAAAGGGTCAGGAAGCTCCCATCCTATTGTAACAATATGCTGTGACACAGATCACTCTTTCAGCAAGAGGAGGAAACTCAAAAGGCCATGTCATTCTCTCCTGAACCATACCAGTATCTTATAGACAACTTTAGAACCCACATATATTTTTCTAGAGTTCAACCAGAGTCAAAAATGGTCAGTAGGATATTCTGAAAATATTGGGAATCCCTTAACATCCTCATTAGGAGGTTTTAGTAACCAGAAACAATGTTCAAGCCTTATATTCACAAATAAATGTGACCATGCCTCTGGTTAACCTGCTCTGTTCTATTTGTATCATGGACTGTAACTTAAAGCATTCCAAGAGATTACATTCTAGTCTGAGTCTTGGCCCTGTTTTTCTGCTGTGTTAGAGAAACTGTGGTGATTTCCAAGGAAAGTACAGCAGATATAAAACAATTTATACGAGTTTTCATATCAAGACTAAAGACCAAGTAAAGCAAATTTTCACCCTTCTTCATGATTCCAGATCAAGGCCCTGATCTACTCATTCCAGTATTTATCATTCATACCTCTTATAATTTCAATTCAATTCACTTGGATCTAAACTACCCTAAGGCACTGTATTTTACGTGGATGCAGTTCTGAGATGAAAGTTAATTTGTTGCCAAATCCTAGCTGGCAGCTCTCGAAATTTGGGATTGCTCCAAATTAAGACCAATGTGTGACCTGAAGGACAGGCAGCCATTAAAGATTCACAGATAGATTCCTGATCGCTAAAAGGTAAAAAAACATCGTATAAGAGTAAAAGCAAACAAATAAAGTATATAATGTGAAGGATGAGGAAGGAACAGACTGACATGATGGCACTGATATGAGCCTCTAAACTGGGATCCCTGAAGCCACTTGCATTATTTTGCATCCGTCTGGTGTGTTTCCACAGAGACTGAATCAGCAGGACACTTGAAACAACAGACAGTATTAAAGGCAAACCTGTACTTGCATTACAGAGATATATCAATAAATTAAATCTGTCTTTCCTGTTGGTTCCCATTGCTGAAGAGTTTGTCATGGATGAAGGAGCAGTGAAGTTGTGCACCCTGTAGGCTTCCCAGGCAAAGGGAATCGTGGCTATGAAGGAGCAGAGCCACGATGTGAGCAGCATCCAGGGCACCAGCTTGGCAATTCTTTGCTTCATCCAGATGAAGAAAGACTGTGTAAAACTGGCAACTTTGATGTAATAGAAGACACTAAGCCAGGCTCCAAACCAGAGACCCGAGCAATTCAGAAACATATACACTGTATTGGAAACTCCAAATATATATTCTTCACAATTGGAGCATTCAGAGAAAATATAAATCAACAAATCCAGTGCTGTCCATGACTGCAAAATGAGTCTAGATGAACTCAGTGAGATCATGATCAGATCATATGGGGGCCATGTTTTGCTCCCAATGCAGCTCAATGAACTGGCAGCCAAGATAATTCCATTTCCTAGAATTCCTGCCATGCATTCAATTATAGCAATTGTTAGAAAAAGGAGAGCAAAAGATGTGACCATTGCAACCCAAGTACTTGCAATTGTTCAGCTTCTCCTGGGCCCCTGAAAGCCTTGGATCTGTCAGGCAATGCCAATCCCTGTGTTATGCTGTTATGGGCAATGCTCACGTATTTATCTCAGGGGCAGAAGTATCCTAATGTCATTTAATATTTCTGCTATTTTGCATCTTGTTTTTGGGATTGATAGCTCAGCTGATTTGTCTAAACATGTAAATTGGGTCAAGATTCAGTTACAGTGTTTTCATTTTGTTGAAGGGATTTGCATTGGAAGGGTTATGGAGCAGGTGAACAGGTGGTGTTTACAAATGTGGGTTTGCACTCCAGTGTCTGATATCTTGCTTTACATATCCAAATTTGCTTTTTCTATCTGATGCCATGATTTCTCCATTTCTTTGACTGTTATCTCTTTAGGGTTTAGGAGACATACTTGCCATGGCGTCTTCTAATGGGTAGGTGCGTAGCTCACTATCATATATTGTCAAATTTCTGGTGCAAAGAGGATTATCATGTTTT
>WAAE01013049.1:0-11996 GCA_013400495.1 Nicator chloris
TCAAATATTCCTTCTGCTAGACAAAGAAATAAATTTTCCCTTATTGAATAAATTCTAAAAGACTTAAAATAGCAACAAGGTCAGGAAACCTACAGCAAACCATTGGATCTCAGTTAAAAAAACCCACCACTTTTCTGTTAAACCTGGTGGGCCCTCATCCTTGTTGCTCTACATATCACAGTAGAGCATAACATATTCACAAGTGCTAGGACCAGCACTTTATATCTGCTCAGCTCCTTCTCTTAAGGCCACTGAAAAGATAAGATGAATAATGTCTTTGCTAAGGATATTTCATCAGGAGAAAACTTGGCAGCCACATCAATGGGAGATGGCAGGACCAATATTTCAGTAGCTTCACAAAAGCTGGCACTAATTTTCCTGTATGAATGACACATTTTGTTAAATCAGTTTGAGTAGATAGTGGGAAAAGTGCAATCTTCAAGAGTCAGGAAAGATGTTTTAAGAATGGCAGATTCACCAAACTCAGCTGGACTGGAAGTTGCAGGTGGAATGAACACTTTATGAGGAAATAACTTCTTTAAATACATAATTTCTGCCTGTAGTTCCAAGTCTAAATTTCATGTGGTAGGGTAATCATATAATCCACAAAGAAAGAAGAGGAAAGACAGGAAATATGAACAAAAACCTGAATCTGTAAATATGGAAAATAAGCTTTTAAATATTGTTCCTTTTCCTCTTATGTATGCATTGCACAACTCTGTTATACGGCTACAAAAAAACTGCATGTAGATCTGAATCCACATACTTGGCTCTTCTGACCTAAAACACACAACTCTGTTAATTCATATCAAAAATAATATGGACCAGATATCAGAGCACAGAAAAAGCTGCACTAAGCGCTATGATATGAAGAACAGGAGCATTCCTTAAAAAATAGGCTGATTACATTTTGGGTTTTACTTGTATTTGTTGAGCTTCTTCAGTAATGTACACAGGCACAGCTACACTGATTCTTTTTCTCATCAGTTTTACCTTCATGTGAATTTAATGTTTTCATATTCAATATTAATAGATTAGCCACTCCTTCAGGATACTTTTTAATTAATGGTAATCACCATCATATTGATAAATAATCATAATTACATCAATATGCAAACTAAATATTGGTGTCACAGGAACATAGGCATGGATCAAATCTCACTACTATCTAAAGCTCTAAAAACATTACCTATTTTCACCTGTCTGCTTGATAAGAGTACAGGCAGAAGAGAGCTGAATTCATCCTAATGGAAGAAGACAGAGTCCACTGTCAGAATTAGGTTTAAAAATACGTATTTGTGTGCAAATATAGATAGATGAGATAGTTATAGATATTACACATATGGTAAACTCTAATTTTATAGCACCTACCAACATGGGTTCCTATTCCAGTCTAAAGGAATGACATTTTTAAATTGTAAGAGAAGTGTTTTACCAGGGGATAAATATTAACATTCTGTTAACCACTGTTTTACCGAGATAACACTCACGAAAAACTCAATTCCTAAAATGCTCTCAGAATACAGATTTAAGCCACTAATCTGTAATTTTACCATGTATTTCAGATGATACTATAAAGCTATGGAGAACACCTAAGTAGTTTGTGCAGAGATGAGAAATGCAAGATGAAATTACTCCTCCATTTCTTAAGCTTACATGTTTCTAATTTCATATAATATATAGGACTAAGACTCTAATTTGTTTCCCTTTTTGTCTTCAGCATTTCCTCCCTTTAATTACCTTCATCTTCCTTGTTACTAATGGATGCAACCCTGATCAGCAGTTTTATAATTTATAAATGTGATTTCCCCACGATGGCTTGTTTCTGTGCCTGCCTCTTCATAAACCATCTTCATGGCATCCTAATATTGTAACAAAAATCGTAACTACCCATCTTCCTAGCACCCACAGGACCAGTGACATCTCACCAAAAAAGAATCCAATACCACGAGATGCTGGACATGAAGCGCAAATTGTAAAACTTTCAAGTGAAAGGAACCTCCAGAACGATCTTCATTAATGATCTAAAAGCAGCATTGAAAGTACATCAGTGGAGCAATAACTTCTTTTATTACATGACATTTGAAATTATTGTTCACTGCACTTGTAAAACTATATTCAATAACTAAACAGTTTAGTTCTATGTTTTAAAGTGCAAAAGAATTTTGACTTTTCTTTTCAGATTTCTTTTCAGATGTTAGTTGATATTTTGGAAAGAAACATAACAGTTTTGGTTGCAAGCTCACAAATATCACTGAAGATCCCTAGACGAAAAAGGCTTTAACAGTATTTTCCAAACCTATTTGAAACATGGTTAACAGTGTTAAAGGTGTAGCATTAATTACAAAAAGGAGATCTAAACTCCTCAACGACCCTGGTAATATTTTTCATCAAAAAAAGAATCACATACTCTATTATTAGAATAATTTCCACCTTTTCACTTTCTCCATTCTACTTCTGCTTGCATTTGCTTCTTCCAGAAAATGCATGCAAAGTAGATTCAGTGACAAACAATCAACTTGCTCAGATTCAGCAAGATACAGAGCACTGAGGAAGGAAGCTCAACCACACAAGAGTTGTTTCCTTATTGAAGGGGGTTTCAAGTACTTATAAATAATGAAGACATTTAACAAGTAATGATTCAATCATACACTTCTTCCATATTTACTAGCTAAGTTGGCAGTACTGAGAATGTTTTTTACTTTTTTTTCGTTAAGCAATTAATAGGATGTTACCACATCATGAGTTAAACAGTAGAAGTGAACTCAACTTCCAGGTGAAAAAATATCCAATCCTTTCAGGTACTGTGGGAAATCTAGAGAGATTCAGATGGTCATCTATATCTCATTTTTATAGCATTCAACTACCTTCAGTTCTTTACTGGAAGGAACTAGGCTAAATCCTTTGATAGTCTAATGCAGGCAGAGGTTTTTCCTGACTTTCCTTAAATGATTAATGAAAATGAAATGAGGCTCACCCTACAGAAAAAGTACTCTCCCTGCTGTGAATAGAAAAAAGAATCAATATAGCTTGATGAAGAGATGACTGATTGGAATTGAACAAATGAAGCCTTCTTTCCATACTAAGAAGAGACTGAAGGAGGGAGAAGCCAGTGGCAATGCCATTTTATCTTCTAGGATACACGTAAGCACAGTTGGAAGAACGGAAGATAAAAAATAACTGCTCTTCCCTGGAACTCTACTGAGCCAGCTTTATCAATAGACAGTTTGCAGCTGCCTGTCCCTGCAAGAAGCTGTGGTCAGCAAAATGGAAAACTCACAAATATCAAACACTTGATTTGTTGGAGACTCTTACTCAAAAGTCATTACTCAGTCTAATTCTTGGGAACAGGATATTCAAGGGAGATCAAGTACAGGAAAGAGAGAGACAAATGATCTGGAAGAAAAAAAACTGGAAAACAATCTTTGAAGATGCTAGTGTGCAGGCAACCATAAAAATACATAGATGTCCTCCAGAAGTCCATTTTAACCCTACAAGTGACTCAGGCTGGACTTTATAACCAGTTAGATATCTGTGGGTAAGGGGGAAAGCTTAATAAATGAGCTGTAAGACTGGTATGATACAACCAGTATGGTTGTAAAAAAATGTGTAAAGAAAACAAGAAAAAAAAACTCCACCAAAAACCCAGTAAAAGGGTCATAGTTGTGGCTCAAGAAACAACCAATTTTGCAGTAAACAAAGAACTGGGAAAGAAGCCAAGCATTCCACTCTTTAAATTGGCAAAAGTAAGCTAATTCTCTGGGTATTTTGGGAAGGCAGCTACTGCATCAGCAGAAAACACCTTTGCATATCTTAGAAACTATCTGTGACTGTCAAAAAGTAAGAAGCAACTCCTACTGAGAACAATCCAGCAAATTAATGAAATTTCAAGAGTCAGCAAAAATCCTCAGCAACACAAAAACAATAAAAAGGGGTAAATATTATTTCTTTAAGAGTTTGCTTTTACCACCCTATCACAGTTGTCTTATAAACAAATAAGAGCCTCCAGAGTTTCCTTTAGATAAAATCTGTCAGATTAATGCTCCATGATTGTTATTCTCAGTGCTAATTTGGCTACTGTAAACTCACTAGTAATTAAGTCATTCCCAACCACCCTCACCAGAATTTCAACAAGAATGATAAACTTTGTGACAGAGACAAGTTGCAGCAAGTATGGTAGAACCAGAATCTCCCGTTTGACCAACTACCCACCCACTTTCAGATCAGTGAATCAAACCTTCTGATCAGAAATGTTCAGACTAGATCCTGTCTAAAGTTAGAGCCTGCAAAAATCCAAGTCACCATACTGAAATTCATCTTTTATATTTCCTATAAGGAATCTTTTCTACAAAGAACCCTTAGATTTCATATTTCTGATCAGCCAACCTACTGATAGATGACATTAAAGCCTGAAAATAGTTTCTAACATTTATAGAAAATTCCTCATGCATCAATGCATCTTTCTGCAGCAACAGTCATTTTTGGTGGACAAATCCTATAACTTGGTACATTTTTTCTTCTTTATGCAAACTTCTGGTGATGCAGCTTTTGCAGACTATCAGCTTTCGGCTGTCAATGGACTTAGAACCTTGATTTAAGATTCTAGAGTCATTCTATGCTGAATTCCATCTCTGTGGAAAGTTAATTCCTCACTAGGTTCAGCCTATTACTGAGCTATGAAGCTATAAAGACATTCCTTTAGAGAAAATTACCTCATCTGTGCCCTAAGAGTACCCATTCCTGCCATTCCTTATTAATCTCTCCCTGATCTGCTAAAGCAACAGGGAACCTGGCATTTTTAGGGCTTCCAAGCTTTCCATTCCTTGTAACATAATTAGTGCATTGAAAATAAATGCATATTATTATTTTCTTGAATCATCTTCCTTAGTCATCTGAAACAGAGGAAATGCAAATCAAGCACAGGAAATACACATTTTGGGAATTAGCTATCATATATACTGAGCTTTTGATGACCAACAGTGGAGTAGGCCTATGAAAATAAGCAGCAACAACTCAATACTTCAGTAATTTAGGGGGTATGTTCAGTAGAAGTTGGTCAACAAATCAGGATCCTTTCACACAGTGTTTATCAACAGAGGAAAAAGGTTAAATGTAAAAATTTCACATATCCATTTTAATTCTATTTCAAAGAATAATTATAATGAAATACAAAATGGAAAATAACTTGGTTTCATAAAAGATTTTTCCTAGTGCACCTAAACTTTTTGCAAAACAAATTTTCAGTGGATTAGCTATCATATCACACAATGGTATTTTTCTAAACTGAATAATGTATTATCTGATTGAATGCAGTAATTATGAGACTCTTTTTGCTCAATATTTTCATTAAGCCTTCAGAGGATTGCTATACAGCATCATTTATTTACATAAACACCACTGAAGATTAAGAAATGGTACTCACAGAATTTTAAAATTCCTAGTATTATGAATAAAAATAATCCTACAGCAGTTATTTATTTCAAAACATGCAAGCTGATTCTCAGAAAGAAACTGAGAATAAAAAGCCTGTTAAGTGGGAAAAATATTTTAGGAATCTTCAAAGGAGCAAGGAAACATGAGGCTGATGATGGACAAGAAAAAAGATAACTAAAACCAAGAGTGTCTAGCTCAGACAAGAACAGGGACTATTTTCAGAATTCACAGTCAGAAGTATCACAGTGCAAAGAAGGGCAGTAACACTATTTCTATACCTCAGGGAAGACAGAACTTCAATCACTGCATTTCTAGTTCTTCACAGAGAATAATAAAAAAAACTATTGGGTAGACAAAAGAATAGTTATCTCTGGCTTTTAAAAATGAGTATTAAGACTCAACCACTCATGCTTACGTATTCTAGCTAGTGATTCTAGCAATAGCCCTACACTTTTTAAATTCCCTAGAAGCACTTCACCTTACATGTTCCTCACTAAAAACTGCTACTGGAGTAGCAAGGCATTGCACAGCTACTTGTTAGGCTGTCTGACAAAGCATCAGTTCTCATCAAACCTTCCCACTGCACGTAAAGCTTGCCTTGAGCTTTGCCCAAACAGTGTAGACTTCTTCCCCTCTGAAGCCTCAACCCCTGTAACCAGGCACAAGCTCAGGAGGAAACTGTGCCCACTTCCACATTTGTACACCGAGTACACATTCATCACCATCAGTACCTTCCTTTTCTTTTCACTAGGCCACCTTGGGAAAACACAAGAAAGCATTTACAATAAGCATCACAAGAGTACCTAGGACAAAGAGAAATGTCAGAGCCAAAGTAAAGTTTTTCCCTGAGCCTACAATGCCATTTGTTATAAGAAAGGCAATACTGTACTATAAATGTGAAAAATTATGTGTACAACTAGGATGGAAATGGCCACATCTTCAGGATTCTATGATTGGGTAAGATTTTGTTTATTTATTCAAAACTACAAGAAAAGAGTGGGTAACCATACCCTAACTGAAATTATAAGTCCTAAAACACAATTAATATGTCTTTACGATCTAAAGAGGTTTTTTTTTTTATTTCAAGGATAGCATTACTTCTTTGTTTTAGAACAATAGCATGGCTTTTGTAGTCACTATACATTTCAACCCCAAATTATAATGGTGTTATGATCTTCTAAATTAAGTAAAATCTATGCATGCTATGTTATGCTAGTCCCATTTTGATATATCTAGATTGAAATCAAGCATTTATAATGGATAAATCAATGTAGCAGACAAAAAAAAAAAAGAATCAGAGTAACCACTATCATTCAGAATAGGTTTCCCTTAGAGAGCTTAGGTTAATCTTCTTGTTTATGTACAAAATATCTCATTTTATCATACAGGCTTCTAACTTCCAGGCAGACCAAAAAAATGAAACTGCTGTATTACCCCAAGCCCCCTATACAGAATGATATTTCACCTAGTGAACACAAAAATCTTTCAGCTGGCTCTTCATTCTTTGCTGGTTTTTGCTGGGGTAGAGCACATTTTCTCAATAGTAGGTTGTATGGGGGTATGTTTCAGACTTGTGCCAAAACCAGCGTTGGTAATAGAGGGATGCTTTTTTCATTGCTGAGCAGCACTTGCACAAAGTAAGCACTTGCCTTTTCTGTCTTTCATAGCACCCCACCAGCAAGGGGACTGGGGGAGCAAAAGGCACCAGGAGGGGGACAGCCAGGTCACCTGACCCCAACTGACCCAAGGGATATTCCACACCATGTGGCATCATGATCAACATATAAAGCGGAGAGAAGAAGGAAGAGATGTTCAGAGTGATGGCAATCATCTTTCCAAGTCACTGTTACATGGGGCTCTGCTCTTGTGGAGATGGCTCAACACCTGCCTGCCCATGGGAAGGCAGCAAATGAATTCCTGGCTTTGCTTGTTTGTGCAGCTCTTGCTTTACCTATCAAACAGTTCCTATCTGAACCAACATGTTATATTACTTTTACCCTTCTGATTCTCACCCCATTCTGGTGGGTGGAAGGGTGAGCAAGAGGCTGTGTAGGGCTTAGTTGCTGCCGGGGGTTAAACCATGACAGAGGTGAAGTCTCTGCATTATACTTCGTGTAGGAGAATGGGAAGCACTGCAATTTAAGCTTATATCCATTTAATGATCAGCAGCGTTGTTCCTCAGCAAGACTAACTGCTCTGAATTAATATGGATAAATTTTTAAAAGAAGAAAGTTGAAAAATTTTGTGCTTAAAGGAGACATTTATTGCATCCTTGAATTATGAACAGCTTGGATTATGATTTCCCTATTGCCAAAAGAAAATGAAATGCAGTTTTACTTTACTTATTAGAAAATACTACTGAAATACTATTTCTGAAGCACTGACAAAATTGGTTAGGAAGTAACTTCTGCCTCTGCTTTGTGTCTTATGCATTCAGGCCATAGAGAGCGAATTATTCTTGCCTTAAAAGTCAAGTTTCTGGGACATCATCTCACGAGATCCATGGGAAATGTTTTCAAGGCAATCTGGCACATATACAGCTAAAATTTGTGCCTCTGTCCTAGAAAGGGAATGAATTTAATATTGCAGTTTAAATTTCTAGGTCAGGTGTATCAGCATAACGATTTTTAGACGCCTTGCAAACTGTGTAAAGATAAAGACAACATTTTTATCTGACAATTTCCCTTTCTTGAGTGCAAATTGTTTTTCTACTCTTTTCATAATACAGCAGATTCTTCCAGATGTAAAAATTATCTACTAAAATATGAGTTGCTTTATATTTGTTGGTAAAGATTTCCTGCTGCAACATCATCCACTATGCTATTCATTTGAATAATTTATCCCATTACTTTTACAAGACTGGTAATAGAACCTTGCAATGGAAAAGAACTGAAAGGTATTAAAGGCATCTACAGCTTATGATGATTTGGAATAAACAGAATAATCAAGACCACCACCATATCATTATTTCACTTAAACAAAGATACTTATGTCCTGCCCTTATTCTAAAAGTTATTTCAAAACTGGGGGGAAAAAATGTAGATGTGAATGGGTATTGAGGATATATCCTAAAATATGCACACAAACTCAGCTAATACTGAAAGCAACAGGCCACTGGGAAGTCCTAGACAAGTGGCATATTTCACTTAGTTATTTCAGTTGCAAGTTCAGCGACATGAAGAACAACAATTAAGAGAACGAAATTACATGATCAGACATCACTAGGGATACAATCCTTGTATGGCATTTATGTGGTCCTTGTCCATCCAAAAAGAGAAAAAAAAAATATTTCTGAGTAGAAAAGAGAGAAACCACAATTGGTTTCTGCCAAACTGCCTAATTCTACCTGTAGATTCACACATAGCAAAATCATCAACAATGCATTTTCTACACTCCACAATGTAAAATACACTTCAGCTGTATTTCAGTTATTGTGAATCAAACAAGTAACACACGCTAGAAAAGTTATACCACTGAACAAAAAGAAAGAGAAAAGAGGTAACCCATCCCCCCCCCAATAATTAGCAGCATGCCAAGGAACTTAATTTACAACCAATAGGAAACACTACAACTAAGAAAAGCAGCAAGCTCATTGTATGCAAGAGCAGCAGACTATGAAGAGATGCCTGAATTTGAAAGCAATATTCAAGACTGTTCTGGTATAATTCTTTTCAGTCAATGGTGTACTTTTAGGACACTGACACCTGTTTTTTGACCTGTTTGTGTGCTGTTGGCATTCCTGCCTTTTCTACTGTGTGTCAGTACATTTCAGTAAAATATACTTTTATATACCTGTCTATATAAACATTTAGAAAGCACAACTATGGTATACATTTCAAAGCCTCTAATAGCAGTATTTCACTACAAAATATAGCTTTTGTGTGTTTATGATTCAGGAGGATAATAATATGAATAAATGTCACAAGGGAGCTGTTAAAACTGTTATCACAGTTTTAATAAGCATAAAAGTCAGTTTTCATATGTGATCAGTTGGTTTAAACAAAAAGTGAATTCAAATCAAGATTTCTAAAGTTAATTAGCTTTAAATCCATGGATTTTTCTATTCATACAAATTCCAAGTTGACATAAGTACCTCAAAAGCATGACGACAGTAGTGTAACTGTGGATAAATTACCATCCCACACTTCTCAAACTGCTCCTTGTAGGCATTGTTTTCTGAACTTAGAGCTAATGAGTTGTTGCCATTTGAAAAATAAACAAATTATCAGTATTTTATACAATAATTATTATAGCCCCTTAAAATACCACCACAGTGTTGCAAGAAGTATTTAGCTTTGTCTTTTAATATATATGACTGTAAAATAGATTTTTTAAAGTTTCTAAATGCATCACCTGAGAGTATGGCCTACATTGATAAAACCTGCAATTTTCCATACTGTCCAAGATTGGTGCAACAACTGCCAGGTAAAACTAAGTTTCCTGCTGATCCAGGAACAATTAGCAAACGTAGCTGGACAAGCCCAGGACCAGTCTCAATACATATTTCTAGCAGGACAGAAAGATCCTTAAGGTCCTGAACACATCATGCCCGCTCCAATTCCTCATCATATAATTGTTCTGATCACTTGTAATTTAGACAAGAATTTCCACTTATTTTCAGAAAAAAAAGGACACAGTGAAAATGAGGAGGCACAGAGAAGAATAGGAGAACAATGTGCCCAAAATTAATTAATTAGTTGTCACATTTGATTTCTAATATATCTAATCCTAATAAGGTCTGCCAGCCATGAATATAGTCTAAAACGGTCTGGAAATGAAAATCTCATCTCCATCTGCAGTCTTATTTCAGAGACATCAGCATCACTGTTTTGCATGAAAACTTCCAAATTTAATGACCAGGCCTCTCCAAAGTGTGTGCACATGCTTTAATAAATCCCATTTACTCAAAACAACCAAACAAAAAAGTGTTTCAGGAACAAGTATGAGTTACTTAAATAAAATGATGTTTTTTGTCATATAGCAATGTACTCAGCAGAGGATACATTTACCTCCCTATACAGAGCTAAAACCTGGTAACATTTCTAGTAAGACAAAATTGATTCCATTATTACGTGATCTGTTTCCAAAATGCACATTATGTAGGAATTACCCTGAATATAAGGAAAGTGATGTTGAAAGAAGCACAATGGCATTATGATAATTTTCACTTTAAATTATTTACTATTCACTATTAAAAGAGAAACCACCAATGCATTGTAGAAAAAAATGGATAAAAACTTGAACGCTAGTGGACAAGTTTTTAAAAAGCAATTCATTAAACCAACTTCTTTTCTAGTCTACAGAGATTTTGATAACACCTTGCTGGAAAGGAAACAAGAGTGCTTTATACTGTCTGAAATAAGTGAAGGAGGGAAAAAGGGAAAAGAGGGGGAAAACAGGAAATTCAACACCAATTCTATACATGCTGTTGCAATAATAGTCTCTGCTCCTTATTTCAAAGGAGAAATCTGTAGACAACTTTTTGTTCTTCAGGTAAACCCTTCAACAGCAGCACAATCATTCCTATGAAGCCCAGTGAAAGAGACTGCCACACATTTTGAAAGTAATTTTGGAATATCTGGAACAGCTTTCTTTCATTAAACTACTTCCCTAAAGAAGCAAAGTTGGCAGTTTAGCATCTGTAGTTCAACTCTGCAACATTCCAAAGCAGGAACTTTGCTTAATTTTACATTAGACTGCATCGTGAATTAATTTTCTCAAATAAATGTGCAAATAGCCACCTAGTGCCTGAAGCCACTGAAGAACGGAGAGCTGCTTTTAGCCATACAGATTGCTGATGCCATGAGGTTTTTTTTTTGTTTGGTTTTTTTAATAATTACTTGGAAATCTAATAAAGTTGATTAGGAAATAGGTGCTTCTTTTCAACTGAAACATTATCCAGAATGAGATTGTTTTTCATATGATGGTCTGATTAAGGAACTTCAGAATTTCAAGCAGCACTTTCACGAAGAGCACTATTCATTTTTCTGTTATGCATTGCTCAATGCATTCCAAATGTTTCTTCTTTCCATCTACATCTCTGCAGGAAAACTTCAAAGAGACTTGAAAGCCAGGGCATCTCTTTCTAGCCACATTACTATTTCTTTACGTGAATTATTGTGTTGCTTTGTATCTGACAGCCTAATTACTTGTCATTAGTTATGACAAGCTCTTTTAATTTATGTCGTATTTTCATTCTGCTAATATTTCAGACAGATGTACAAAATTTTATGATGCTATACACCAGGTGCTGCATAAAGGAAAAAAAAGCTTTTTTTTTTTCTTCCACCTTGTAGCTTTGTACAACTTGTAGCTCCAAAGAGAAATATGAAATGGTATTTGGAAGCATTTTACCCCACAATGTCCTGTACTTACTTGGTTCTTAATATGATCACGATGCTCTGATTTTCTACAAGCAGTCTGTACAGCCCCACAAAACAGTGGGAATGTCTAGGTAGTTATCACATATATCAACATATTAAATGCTTAAAGGTGGACATATTATTCCTCCTTGCAAAAACACACACTTGCCATAGGCAGAAGCACAGATCTTGTGCAGGGTA